>JANTQD010000106.1:6920-20032 GCA_032988205.1 Onygenales sp. PD_40 | reverse complement strand
TGATAGAAAGGGAAGAAGAAAGAGAATAAAAAAAAAAAAAAAAAAAAGAGGGAAAAAAAAAAATGGGGGGGGGGGGGGGGGGGGGGGTTTCTCTTCTCACCCGCGAGATGCTGAAGGCTGAAGAACACAAGAACGGTGGTCAAGGCGGCAGTTAGTGCATGGCTGACCGTGGATAGAAACATCACAGCGGACTTTTCTATCCCTACACCAAGTGCAGGCCTTGCGAGCCCGTTGTCGGGGGCGGTGATGTTGCTGCTCTTGCCGGCCCTCAGTCAAGGGGAAATCTGAACCGGCGGAACCACGTTCCACGTTCTCTGTTGCTTGGGATATCAAGGTATTGGTTGCGCCAAAATCCATGTTGATCTCTTTGCTCATGGTAGTTTTAGGGCTGCAATAACTGAAATCGGAGGTATAATAGTAACCAACGAGGCCTGAGACATGAGAGGGAATAAAGAGAGAGAGACGGAACATGTGGGGTATTTCCCCCATGTATATAACTTATGGCGGAAGACAGACAAACTTTTTTCCTCAGAGTGGAGAACTAGTGAGCTGTTTCCCTGCAGTCCCTGACCTAACATCTTCGTACCAACAGGGCGATGTACCTGGTACATACATCCCAACATGCGCCGGCGGGGAAGACAAAACAACACGCTAGTGTAGTTCAATTCCATGAAAGCAGAGGTCATCCGATTGCATCCCCCATATTATTCCCTGATGGCGTAACGACGCCTTCCACCTGAAAGGACCCCCTCACGCTTAGCCAGCTAGTGCTGAATGGTTGCATTTCAGCGTCAAAGAAACCAGACTAGGCGGGAAGCATGTGAGAAGACAGCCTGCATACGACAGACAGTAGATGCTTGATTTTGGTGTCCAGGCATACCCAGTTACCCCGGAAAGCCATATTCCCGGGGCTAAGGTGCATACTTCCCATGCCTTGTATTCGAGGCCCACTGGGTGATCAGGCACGGGCTATTTTGGCAGTATTTATGCGACGGTAGTTTGGCCCGACTTCAGCATATCTGAGTATAGCGAAATTTCAGCGGTGAGTGCTATGGTTTGTATGAGCTGGTAGTTTGCGTTGCTGTAAGGGTATTGAGATGGCTTAAATCAGGGTTGCTGTCGTTGTTGTTGTTGAGTGGGCAGTGGTCTGTGGGCAAAGTCTTCTCGCCTATTTAGTGAACTAAGTTAACTAGTTAACTAGTGTTAGTTCACAAGTAGTTAACTCACTACATCCCGCTCCTTCCCATGGTCATGGGAACGTGTATGTATCAATGGGCATAATTAATGCACACAACTAATTATGGTATCTATTTCTACCATGTGTTTTTCATGTGTTTTCTTAGGTGGACCATCCATCTTGGAAATATATCCTCCAGTGTGTCCAACATGTCCTCTCCATCCGCAACTACTCCTGGTGCAGCTTGATTCCACCCACTAATAAACTTAATATCAAATTCAGGAACAGATGCACGCGCACCACGCCTGCCCAATAAAGTATGAAGGGACCCCATTGATTCAAACTCTACGAATGGACGTGTGTCCCTGAAAGCCCTCAAGAACTACGCACTAATAAAAGAGCTTGAAGCCGGAGTATCATTATTACGGAGCTAGCAGGATCTCATCACACACTACAAGAGTTAGTGGGTTCGGCAGCACCAACCCAGTTAAGGATGACGTTCTTGCTAATGGTGGGGCCGAGCAGAGATATTTGGCCCAGTCTTGCGGGGTAATAAGTGAGATAGATAAGCTACATGCGCAGTGGATAAGCCTGCCTGTGATTGAATTAACATGCCAGCCATCCACTAGATAACCTCGAAGAACTGAAAACGGCCGAGAAACTAATACACTCTGCCAGCTATACTTCTTTGGCTGACAAGACTCCGTTCGAAATAAAATCTAGAGGGCAATCGCGGCTCCCAGAACACCCACAACGACAGCAAGACTACCGGCAACAGCTCCTGTATGGCGTGGAGCAAGAGCTGAAGAGGAAGACGAACCCCCGGAGCCCAGCTTCAAATCTCCATCACCTTTTCCAGTACCGCCAGAGCTCCCAAGTCCAGTAGCAAGCGGGCTGTCCGATTTGTAAGAGACTCCAGCGCTAGTCATCTTGGCCGCGAGCTCAGAGAAGTATTTCTTTACCGGGGTAGGGAGATCGTTGAACCATTCAGGAGTTTTTCCGGCTTTGAAGCTGCTGGCAATGGCTTTTCGAGAAGCTGGATTGATTACGTCTGCGAAGACATTCGATGGCACGGCGGTCATAATTGCAGCGACCAAGCTTGAGGGCGGAGCGCCAACACCACTCAGGGCCTGCCTCACATCCGTGGCGGGCTTGAAATTTGCTGGGACGCTTGGGAGGAAATTGACGAGTTGGGATCTTAATGTAGATATCAGTAACATTAACTAGATAATCAAAACCACGATATCTAATCGATACGATATGCCGAACCCCAGAATGGTATGCACTCACATTTGGTCTTGCATGCTGGCTAAGTTGACTGTTTGACTTGGCTTATCGTCTGCCCCAAAAACAGCGGCAGCAGCGAGGAACAGGTACGCGATGGAAAACCGCATGATGGTGATTTTTGTCGATGACCCTTGGGCTAAATCAAATCAAAGGAGAAACGTCAAAAGAGCCAGATGGTCAAAATGACAAGAATCAAAAGGTCTGAACAAAAATGCAGATTCCAGCGGAAACTGTGAGCTGGCTGAGAACATAGACTTTGTTTCTATCAACCCTATATACGGATTGACTCTAGGAGTTACCATGGACGCATAAGCGGCGAGGATTAGACTGATCTGCAAGGTTGATAGCAATGAAAAAGCCCAGCTCGGACTACCAACGTCCCGCTGGCAACACTCCGCGGGCCGAAGAAATTTGCCGCTGATTGCCCTGATAATCCGATGCTAGATCTCGTTTATCGCAGCTTGTTTAGGCAATTCGAGGTAATTTTAGACGGGGGTAGGTAACCATGTGGATCACACGTGGGCTGTCAATTCATCATTGCTCTGCTGCATTGTTCCCCCCCTCGGACTATCAGATCAACAGATGCAGCTTGATTGGGAAATTTAATAAAATATTCTAGACATGGATTCTGCCCCACCACTGTCAAATGTGGAGTTCACTTTTCCGGGGAATGCGGAGTCAAACTCAAGCTGAATACCACATCAGATGTGCTAGTTTCTCAACAGGGGGCCCTTTCCTGATATCGAGCGGGATTAACAAAATGTTATTCCTTGGGCCGCGGAGAGTTTGTGACACCATTTTAGAGACCTCCAGTATTGCGGCCGTCCACCACGTATAGTGCGTATCCCTGGGCATCTGGACATCTAGACTCGTTAAGGGCTTTCGGAAATTAAATTTAACGAGTCTTAGGGGGGTTTGTGTTATTACTCTGGCTTGAATAGCGACCTGGTCTAGAGAACCAAGGGACGGAATCGGGACGGGATTTTGACAATATACATCCTCGGGATTCCTGAAATTACATTGCTCGTGGTAGCGTGTGCCGAATTATTTCACATGGACAAATCGGGTAGATGGGGATGAGAAGAACAAAGGATAATTGGCTTTACCAGCCTTGGTATATATAGTCAAGGTAAAGAGACCATTTCAGTTCTGCCTCTGTGGTCGACCAAGCCTCTATCTACCCTCGCCGGATCCTTTTGTTCTCGCCTCACCAAAACTTCCTTTCGAAATTCAGCCTTCCGACGCCTCACCTATCTCCCAATATGCATTTCTTTAAATATCTTTGTGTGCTTTTGATGCCAATCGTGGCAATCGCAATGCCTGCCCCAGAGGCCTTCGCTGAACCAGAAGCAAGTCCGGATGCTATTGCCGCCTCCGTCGCCAAGTTAGCAAGAAACCCGGAAGCCCTCCAAGCCGCAGCTTTGCATGCAGTCCTACAGGCACGACAGGATGGTGGAGGGCTAGATCTAGGAGGTATCGGTGATCTTCTTAAGGATGTCCTTGGAAGCATTGGCCCACTGCTCGACCTTTTGAATCCCGAGACTTTTAAAGCCATCCAGACCCTTCTTAAAAACGGCGCCAGCCTTCTGGACGATGAGGGAACCAAGAAAGCTAAGAACCTCGTCGGCAATGCAAACAACCTCTTGACACCCGAGTTTGTCACCCAGACTAAGGGATTGATTGCCGATGTAGCTCCGGTAAGATTACTTATTTTTATCTTTTCTACCTGAAGAAATCTCTAATAGCATTATTCCTATAGCTTGTCGGCGCTGTGGCTCAATTGATATCGGCTGTTATATCATCTCTTCTTGGATAGTGGGGCTCAACTACCCACTCTCAAACCCCGACATCACGGTTGGCAACGGCTCGTTTTGCGGCATTGGGTGGTGGAAGGGAGGCTAAGGGCCATGGACGGAGAGCAATGGGGATAAGAGACGGAACTTATTTTTTATGGCACCTGTTGTACATATATTTCCATCAATCCATAATGCAAGGGGGGGTATGGGCACTGCGGAGATATAATGGTGGAAGTGATTAGTATATAGTTCAAATACACATTAGTGGCTGTCTAATCAACATTTCAGATGCCTCCTAGTTTTTTAACACGCTTCGTATACAAAATTTATCAAGGGCACATTTATTGCTGCTAAAACGCTGCTTCGCACATAGTATTATTCCGGTGTAAGGATCCGGGCTTGATCCTGACGTCGTTGAACCTTCAAGACTAGTGAATCTATCTATTGTCATCTGTTTAACAAAAGCAGAATATGCATATAAGCTTTAATGCAATGTGTTTGTTTAACCAAGGGATGTTACCATGAGTTATTAGTAGTCAAGGGATGGCAACAAGGGTAGGAAGATAGCCACAGCAAGGATTGCAGCTGGTAGACCCTGGAGAAGGAATTTTGAACAGAATCTATCCTATTAAGCACAATGGGACCGGGAAATGCAAGCACAAGCTCTTTACGACGTCTATGTTCTTGTCCTGTTCAATAACTAAGTCGAGTGTTGACAGTACATAACGCTAAGATTCACGTAATTCCTTCCATACTGCCACTGTGTGTGTTGGTCGGAGGTTTAAAATTGCCCGTGCCTTATTAAATGACCAAGTATAAAATTCCTTTCTGGGGGCCACTGTTCTTAGTGAATTATTCTAAACATTTAAGAATCTCTTGGGGTAATGAGCTGCCATAAATAAGTAACTACATTGCACAGTTTTGCTACCATGCGGATTTAATTTGAGAAGGAATCCGTACCTCTGTTCTCCTCCAACGTTCAAGAAGGCGCTAAAGATTTAAAGTTCTGGGGCGCACTAGCAGGGTTTAGGGTTTAAACTTTAACTCTCACTCCTAGCGCCGTTTGGTTGACAATCCGCGGGCCGAGAGTCGTTGATCCGACCCGAAAAACAACCCACCAATCATACATGTGCGTGGCAGACATCATCACACTTCGGAATAACTTGAAGTTCAGAATTAGACTGACATTTCGACTGAAGTCGGAAAGATCTCAGCTTTGGAATCCTCGGAATAGCACGCACGAAATATTCTTTCTTCCGCTTTCCTCGGGCTTTCAATCCTTCCTTGCAAAAAAAAAAGAAAAATTACCACTCCGGGGAAGGATGGCAGGGTTCCACGTTGTCAACGTTGCTTCGAACAGTATCCGAATGTCTACTCCCCATGCTGAGGGCACACATGCTGGAGATTACTCTTGCGCTATTGTCATAGGCACTATTTGAAGTTCACTAAGATTTACTCCATTTTCGCCATGTCTATTCTCAGAATTTCCGTTCCAAGGCCGACCCAACGGTCCTCGGGGGCGGAAAGGAGAGAGGTGTAGATTGCAGCCGTTGTATCATACCACCATTTGCATTCAAAATACATCACTCTGTAGTAGAAGTATGCAACATCCCCTTACCGTTTCTATTCTCTTTACTTTTGCTTTTCATTTGCATTGTGCGAGGTTATTTTAAAGTATCAATATCATTTCTACCCCTACGCCAACTCCCTGTCTCTCCCAAAATACTTCATTCAAAGCAAAATTCCCTCTGCCAAGATGGAAAAGGAAAAGCCCACGTTCGAACACATCGAGCATTCCTATGCAATCACCATCGACAAGGAGAAAAGCACCGGACGGGGCGACCTTGAATTGGCGATGAAAGATCTGAAAAAGGTCGCAAGGGAAGGGATTACCATGGCTGGAGGCCCGGCCGCCATTCTACTCCAAATCGCTCATCCTGCTGTTGGGCAAGGAGTGGCGGATCACAGCACCTTTACCACCAGGGCGATCAGTCGAGCTCAATATACCCAGATGTATATATACACGATGATATTTGGTAATGATGAACAGAAGGCTGCAGTAAAGGCATGGGTGGATCAAGCACACTCACGCATCGTTGGAGACGGGAAAGTTTCATACAACGCAAAGGATCCCGAACTCCAACTCTGGGTCGCGGCAACTATCTATGCGGCCATGGTTGGAATGTATGAGTTGATCTACGGACCCCTCCCCCCTGCCAGAGCCGAGCGTGTCTATCAGGCGTTTTCAATTATGGGAACCTCTCTTCAACTACCTCACGATATGTGGCCGGCGGATCTCAAGGCGTTCAGGGCATATTGGAAGGACATGACGGAAAACCACTTGAAAGTGTCACCAGACGCGAAGAGGGTTCTCGGGGAGATATTCCATCCGAAAGGCCTACCATTTTGGGCCCGACCCATCGTCACCGTTGCAATGCCTTTTGTGCGTCCGCTCACTGTCGAACAGCTACCGCCTGGTGTACGAGAGCAGTTTGATCTAAAATCTACGAAGACGTCTCGTGCTATTGCGGGGATTTTCATCTCGGGCATGTCGAGTGTGTACCCCTTTATCCCTCTTTTCCTTCGACAGGCTCAAAAGACGTACTATATGCGGTTATTGAAGAAGAGAATGGTAAAGCGCGGTGGACAATTGACCAAAGCTTGAAGTATGCGCTGATCGAATACACGAGAGATTAATTGGGAAGGATTGTATATGATTATTTGCTCTTATGTTTCGAACATTTTGATAGGGGTGTGTGGTACTTGGATACGAGAACCCCGAAATTGTTCTGTCTTCGATTGCACGTTACGTTTATTCTGTAATGCGTTACGCTTTGCTTTTATGTTGATGTATTTACAACCAGAATGTTAACATGAATACCTTATTTCCAGGTGTACGCATATGTGGACTATCCCAAATAAAGACTTCTAGGAAATCCAGTAATAACCGTTTGACGCAGATAGAATAGGAGGTAGAATTTCTTACAGTATAGAAATTAGGACTAGGAGTTACGGGGTTCTCCGCAGAGGCCCACAATGTAAATCAACCTGACTTTCTGGCTTTCCTCCTTCCCCATATTAGATGTCACAAGTAACTCTAGTTCTGCATACTTACTAGGGCAAACGCTCCCTCGGACTCCCGAGGTTAAGTCCGAATTAGGCCATGCAGGAGGTGTTTAGCGCGGTCAATAAGAACCTTTTTTGCGGAATTAGGAGTTATTAACCACTATTTGGTTTTACCCCAAGTCCATATTCCACCCGCGGCCCGTAATGAGATAGTCAGTCGGGTAGGGTTCGGTGGTGAAGTGATTTGCTAGTTGCAGCCAATGGAGCTGTAGCAAGTCGATCGGAGAACAATCGTGTATTCCAACGAGCTTGGCTTCTTGCTCGTCAATCGATGAATACTGCCATGCGACAATAAGAGAACATGACTATGGCAGAAATCATGTCTTGTTTTATTTTCTCTACTGTCCTTACCCCGCTTTCAATAACAGATTCCGCCCCCCTAAATCACCTTGCGAAGAATCTGTTATCAGGAAGCTGGTTTGAAGAAGCAACAGAAACGCGCCGTCACCGTTCCTGCGAGGGTTGTTTCTTCTTACGGCGGACATGATCTTGACGGCTCTATCCTTTCTCGCGAGGCTTGGGGCCCTGGCAGCTTCGATAATCGTGCTGGGTCTGGGTGCCAAGTTCATCACGAATCGAGCGTGGAATGTCGACTTTCTGATATACATTGAAGTCATTTCAAGCCTGAGCGTTCTAGGAGCATTGATACCGCCGTATCCAAACTTCGTTTATGATTTATTTTGGGCATTAGCATGGACCGTGGCAGCTGTTTTTGCGTTGATTGTCCAAGTACGTATCTCGCGTCTGGCCCTGTGCAAAGCTTTCGGAGAGACCATCAGTTATAACTAACGGTATTTCTTTCTTTAGTTCTTTGAATCTGACTGCTATGGGTTCAGATCCAGTGGAGACGTTAACTGCGCGACTTACAAAGCCGGGACAGCCTTCGCCTTTCTGGGTGCTTTGGCGTGGTTTGCAAGCGCATTTTTCGTATGTAACCACCTGTTACCTGCTCAATTTCTCCTTCTTTTATGTGGGAGCTCATACGCCTATAACAGGATATATAGCTAACATGCGTTGTTATTAGGGAGGTCTTCGTATATTAGCGGTGATATTTGACGTTGGTGCTTTCACAAACCGACCGTAAGGAAGTCAACCGATTATCTATGCTCCAATCTGATGACATCGAGAGACTGATAAACCCTATTAACAGGCTCTATGTCGGAGCAGGCGATCGAGAACAAGAAGAAGAAGAAGAAACAGAGCGGGGAATCAAGGGAAAGGGGCTAGCCGACAAAGCAGACGAGGAATCCCCGAGCGGCGAAAAAAAGAAAAAGAAGAAAATAAAGTGAGCACAGTGGTCCAGAAGGGATTCATGAAGCGATGAAAGAAACAAATTGGTTAATTATTCTTAAGGGGATTTGGCAATTCTCATGTTGCCAGTTACTTCGTATGCTATGGCATCCTCGGGGTGGTACTCCTAGCTGTTGGGATTCCAGTTCTGTAAGAAAATCCCTACCCAGCTTTCTGCTCCATCCCATAGTCTGCTTCGGTAGCAACAGAGGGTGTAAAAAGGAAAAGCAGCGAAAAGATAAGTAAAAATAGAGAAGCTATGAAACTGACTGGTAATCATGTCTTATAGGCTCATATATGCGGCGCCTGCCTTCGGAGGATTTCTTCTTGACAGAACACCAATTCCTGACAACATTAACGTAACATTGTCGAACCCAACAAACGATAGCATCGGCTTCAGCGTCATAAGCAACGTTCGAGTGCCAGACGCAGTAAAAGTTTCTCTCGACCCAATGCGCGTGGAGTTTTTCCTCGAAGACACGCAGCCAAACATTATTCCGATCGTGACGGTTGATTTGCCAAAGCTTTCATTTCACGCAAACCAGCGAATTGAGCTTATTAACCAAACTCTCACTCTCGGAAATCTCGACGAATTTGCAAGGCTAATCGAACGCGTCGCTTACCAGCCCACGTGGAGAGTAGCCGGCCGGGCGCGGACGAAAGTGCATGTGCCTCCTATAAACACTTGGATTGATATAAACAAAGCAGTCGAGTTACCCGGTGAGTGGGCTTAGTCTCAATCCGTTCACACATCCCTTGACATCGCTAAGATTGGAGAAATAGGATTTAACAATTTCCCGGAAATTGACATCAAGCAATTTGGCGTGCAACCGCCTGATGAAGATGGATATAATGTCGTTGGGGAGGTGGTGGTTCAAAATCCATCACCAGCTAGCGTTACTCTGGTATATACCCTCTACATTCCATAACCAGAACATTTGTATCTCCGCTTATCAGTAATTTGAACGCTTACACATTCCAAATCATAGGGAGAGGTAACCATAGGCGTGATGGTCGGGGATATAAAGCTGGGCCGCGCTTTCGTGGCCGTAAACGATATCGTGCCAGGGAACAATACATTTTTCGTCAAAGGAATGGTAGATGTTGGGAATATCGAAGAAGATATCACCCCAATCCTCAAAACAGAGGTCCCGTACCTCAAAAAAGGATTAATCATGGCTTCGGCAGCCGGCGAGACGGTAGTGTACCGGGGAAAGCATCTGCCCTACTGGGAAAAGGCATTTCAGTCAATAAAAGTGTCCGCGACAAGGCCAGTGAAGCCGCTTTTGATGAGCGTTGTCGATAATAGCCTTGAATCGGTGATGGGCCTGGATGATGACAGTGGGTTCTTGGGCGACGTTGTATCGGGTTTAGTTGATTCAGTCCTCGAGACATTGAACGACCTTCCCGATGGTAACATTGATAACTATACGGAATCGTTAAGCACGGTGGCAAAGCTCGTACTCAGAATCCTAGGGCTTCTCGGTTTTATATAGACATGTCATTTTTCTTTATTTCCTCCTTTTCTGTTAACAGGCCAGGATGGTGTGGACTATGTTTCGGGTGATAATAATACCACAGGCAATCATAATTAATAAATGCAAAACTCTGATATGTGGGATAACAAAATGTTCAGCGAAGAATCCCCCCCGAATGGATGGAAGAATGATACGAAGCACAAAGCAGTGGCTTATTTTAAAGGGGTGGACCCGGATCAACTATTAACCGCAGGCTAGTTAAAATGCACGGACCAGGCAGGTTCCAACGTCAGCTTCAACTTCAACGGTCTCTTCAAGTTCTTAAACTGGACAATATCAACGCTGCCCAGGTGCTTATTCCTCTTCATTCACGGGATCAGGAAAAGATACTACAAACATTGACAGAGGCAGAGGCGGCGACACCTGGGAAAACCACTGCTGATAAATGTGGATTACATCGTAAGCACTTCGCTAATAACTCCGCTTCAACAATCAAAGGTTCTTGTTTTCTATTTTAACAGACACTATTGAAAATCAGTCTTGGCCGCCGCAAACGAACCCGGTAGCATGAAAGTTGACTAATAATATGCACGAACGTCTGTTTGGCCTGTCTTCCTCAGTTTTGCGATTTGCAGCTTGGTCTAGACTCCGATTCATCCTGCATTTGTTGCCGAGGACCGGCTAAGCGTTCCCTGGTGTGGCCGTGCTGACTGGTCACGTCCCATCATGCAACGGTTGATGACTTTTCGTATTCTTTCACATTGCTGGATGGAGGTCTGCCCAATCATGCGATGGGCCCCTGGCCTGCTGAACTCTTGTCTCTGCGAGAAGGATCATGGTAATATCAACACGCCAGCATGACAAATTTCATATCTATCCGTTCGCGCGGCCAGGATGTTCGGCTTGAAAACTGGGCGGTTTGAAAGCACTGTTCAATACTAATATATCCAGGCGACTGACAACGAAACATAAAAATATGATCATGGCGGTCGATCAACTAATAAAAGTGCGGGGAAAGAAATTGATTGACACAAACGGGGACGGTTCCGGGCCCCAGCTGTGCTTCAACTGTGCGCTCCCTCCCTCGCTCTTGGCTCTTTTATCAGATCATTAGCCACGCGATCAAGGTAACAAACGGAAAGGAAACCATCACGCCATGGGATATTGATTAATGATTATTCGTCGCATTTATTACTCACGTGCGCTTCATTTCAATCAGCCCTCCAGCCAATGCTAGCCGTGGAACGAGGAAGCACCGTAGGCCAGTTCGCTTGAGCAGAAAAAAGCCACGAAAAAAATGTCTCAGTCGGCTGCGAATTCATGCATGCATACGGAAACAGCCCCCTGGGGAAAAAAAATTAGAATTTGCCAAACGATACGACATAATCTCACCCTCCCCACCCCGCGCTTGCACGTCCGCTTACCGATTGTGAATAGGGACAGCGGACTAATAACAGTCTAACGATAAGCTACACTGGTGATTGCCCGCTCTGGCAAAGCGGGTAGAAGCCAAATAAGATCGGCCTCTTCAAGAACGATGGAGCAAGACCGATGGATGTTTGGATTCGATGGGCCTAGGCCTTTAGACATCGTCAGCCCTGCACCCCTGGAGAGATGGTGTTTGACCCAGGCCTATCCCAAGGAGCAAAATCAGCCATCATGCCAGGGCCTTTGAGACTATGTCGAGCCGGCTAATTTTGATGCCAGGCACCGAGGTCCATCTCTCTTCCTGTTCCTGAAAGTTAGATAGTCTACCCCTGAGGGCTCCCAGCCATGAGGCTGAATATACGGAGTAGTGCTGTTCCATTCCCAGGGGTTTGTATTTCCCTGACCCAGAACCAATTCGTCTATAAGAACTGTCTTGTCCCTGGATCTCAAAGACCCGTTAATCTTTCCTTCCCATCCCTTTCTCTTCGTTAACCGTCATTTTTTATTTCCAGCAATCACTCGTTCAGGCTGGAATCACGTCACTCCTTAATAAATAATCTACACTCCTTCCCGTACGATTTCATTATTGAAATCTAATATTTCTAATCTTTGTCTACCCGTCTCCGTCACTCGTTCAATATGAAGTTTACGTTCGGCTCCGTTTTGTTATCTGCTCTGGCCTTGCAACAGGCAAACGCTACCGTGAGTTATTGGGCCCGGCTATATCTATATGGACCCGTCTGGCTATATCTAACCACTCATTTGGATATTTGATAGTTCAACTGGCCAAGCAAGGGTCATTGTAGCGAACCAGAAAAGCATGGCCTCGATTGCGGCGACATTCCTCTCGGGGACTTCTCTTTCTGGAAGGGGTTCGAGTTCAAGGGTTTCTCACGTAAGGACTTCGGGTACAAGAACTTCTTCGGCAAGGGCATCGAGAGCATGTTCAAGGTATGCATGGGAGCCTCTGAGAAACGTATAATGGCAGCGCATGCTTATTTTCTCGCTTTAGAGCAACAAAGTCATTGAAGCGAAAGTCGGCAAGGGCATCGCATTCCCCTCTTTTGGCAAGGATGGCGGCTTCTGGGTCAAAAAATTCGAGCTCAGTGTTGAAGTTGAAACTGATCTTGAAATCCACTTTACAATGCCCGATGGGTCTATCTGCAAACAAAAATCGCACTGCAAGCCTGAGGGCACTGTGATTAAGAACACTCATTGCGGCGGTGCCGTCTCCGTCAGCTTCGAGCTGGAGGCATCTGTTGATATCGATTTCACCTTCATTGCTCTCCATCATATTGACTTCGACTGTGATGATTATCCTACTGGAAAGCCAACTTATCCCGCCCATACCCACCCCGTGGAAACTTATCCAGCCGAGACTTATCCTGCAGAGCCCGAGCCTACTGAACCTTATCCCTCTGGTCACAAGCCAACTGACACTTACTCAACTGGTCCTGAACCAACTGGTGCATATCCAACTGGTGCATATCCAACTGGTGCATATCCAACTGGTGCATATCCAACTGGTGC
>JANTQD010000105.1:0-131957 GCA_032988205.1 Onygenales sp. PD_40 | reverse complement strand
GGTAATGGCCACCCGACGAGCACCCACCCGATCACCCGATGAGCTACGGAACCCCGAAATATCGCTTAAATTGATCCACTGATTGATAAGATTCCACTCTCTATAAATTACTCCTCCTCCACTCTGGCTTTCTTTTCTCTACGAATGCCCTCACTCCTTCATGGAAATTCGCCCCCGCCATGAGCCGGGGGTACCACCGGTCCACCAAGGCACTGCTCCCCTCCTCGACACTCGCCATTTCCCAACCATAATGAAGCCCCTCCATTGTTACCCGGAGACTATCGGGACTGTTCTTTGCGATGGCGCTGGCCAGCTCCACCGCCGTTTCTATCAACCCACTGGGCTCAACCACTCGGTTCACCAGACCCCAACGCTCCAACTGAGCAGCCGGAAACATCAGGCCACTCAGGGCTATTTCGGCGGCACGCTGTTTGCCAACAATGCGCACTAGCCGAGGTAGGGAGCCAGCGACGGCTGCTATCCCGCGTTGCACTTCCGGTAATCCGAAGGTTGCTTCGTCACTGGCAATAATGATATCGCAATTGACGACCATCTCGAAGCCACCTCCAAGGCAGAATCCGTTGACGGCAGCAATGATTGGTTTGCTGCCTCGTCGGCGCGGGAGTCCGGCTAAGCCGGGGGCAGTCATTTCATTGGTAACGCCGCGGGCGTTCAGATCATTCCATTCTGTAGGAGCCATGAGATTTTCAAGCGAAGAATTTTGCGTGGGCAGGGAGAATTTGTTTACCTTTGAGATCTGCTCCAGAACAAAACGATTTCCCTGTACCTGTAATGATGGCGACTTGGAGAGAGGGATTGGTTTCGAACCATTCCCAAAGGCGTTGGATGTCATCACTCGTAGCTAGAGAGATGCAATTCCGCCGTTCGGGTTGATTCAATGTAAGGAGTAAAGTATGGGGCGTAGGGAACGAGACTAGACACCCTTGAACCCGGGGGGGATGCTGGGTGTTGGATGCCATCTGGGGAGATGGTAATGAAGAGTGGAGAGAAGAGAAGCTATGGCTTGAGGTGAGCAAGCAGTTGCCATATTCAAGACTTAAGTACTCGAAAGGGCTAATCATAGAATTTGATAGACACCACAAATCTTGTACGGAGTACGGATAGGGCTGTTCTAGTTCAATTGCCACCGGATGTCGGTCGTTTAAACCGCTCCACTCTTCGGCCGTTTATCCTAGCTCTTCCTCGACCTGGTCGTTTATTTATGATCTTGGGTCCCTATGTTTGACAGGAAATCTTTCTTTGCCCAAACCCGCGCTCCTGTCGTTACGAGTAACCATAGCAGTTCTCTCCCACAGCCTAGTCAATATGGGCACAGCCATTCCCACGCAGCAGCAGGAGGAGCTTACCTGGATTAAGCTTCCTCATCCGTACTTAACCACATACAAAATCCATGTCGTCTCCGAGTCTACGCCCCGAGTGCTACAGCTACGGTTACACGACACCCAAACTGGACAGTTACCCCCGGAACCTTTTCACTCCGACTCATTGAGCTATACGGATCTTGCATCCGACCCATCTTCCAAAGATATCCCAGATAACGACAACAGTCCTTGGGCGCGCAGTCGCAGAGCACCCGGAACCTCATTGCAGTGGACAGGGCAGGAACCGCCTTCTCTAGCTCAGATCTGGAACGTCATCCATGCCATCGTCGTGGCATATCCACACCATGAAATCATCCGTGTTGATCTGGATGGATCCAGAAGTGATATCGTCCGCGAGGAATGCGTTCGCACCGGACTCGCAGTCCCCTTCCCGTCCCGCCGCATCCCCTTTGGCAACGAAAACAACGCCTCTGAGGCAGACACGCTGGTCCTGCTGCGGTCCGCCTTCTGGCAAGGCGCTGGCTCACCGGTTGGCCCTCGCCCCATATGGGCAGTTGACCAGGGCATTCACGGATTGCTCCGCTGCTCGGGGAGTCAATATCCGCCGCTGGCGCAGAACTTCGAGTTTTCCATGAAATTTCCCAGCGAGCGCATCTACACCCGGCACCCCATCCGCCCTCAGAAACCCGCACCGGGATCGCTAGTCTACAGTCGCTATATCCCGCACCTGGATCAGCATTTCTCGTTAATGGTGGTGGACTGGCAGAACCAGGAGCACCTCCAGCTATTTCATAAATGGCAGAATGACCCCCGGGTCGCGAAGGGATGGAATGAAACGGGCGATCTGGAACACCACCGCGAGTATCTCCGGCGACTGCACGAAGACAAGCATGTTGTTTGTCTGTTTGGGCGATTTGATGAGTTCAAGTTTGCATATTTTGAAGTGTACTGGGCCAAGGTTTGTTTTTCCCCCTTCTTAACTCTTGAGACACAAACTAAAACTGAACACCCTGCAGGAGGATCACTACGGGGCACATTACGACGCCGGCGATTATGATCGAGGACGACATTCTCTGGTAGGTGAGAATAGCGTCCGGGGCGCATACAGGGTGAATGCATGGTGGGCTAGCGTTATCCATTACATCTTTTTGGACGAGCCGCGGACTTTGAGCGTGGTGGGCGAACCCAAGGCGACGGGTGGCACGGTTCTCTCCTATGAGAATGCACACGGCTTAACGGTGCAGAAATACGTGGACCTCGGCCACAAGCGGTCTGTTCATGTCCACTGCAGCCGGGAAAAATGGTTCCAGTTGTGTCCGCTGTTTTGGGATGGACGCGCCAGGCCGCTAGAGAGTTCTGATCGGATGGCATGGGATGCAAAATTATAATTATGTAGTATTTTTGTTTTACGCATGTATGACCAAAATGAATTAAGAAAAACCTCGAACATTGAACGGCTCGTATCATACTAAATCCTTTGGTACTGACTACATATAATAGTATGGCTGCTACAAAGCCGGTTTAGCCGCAAAGACCTGCTGTAATTCCCACCAGCATCTCCATTAGTTATTGATCCATCAGATAACCACTTGAACGGGATGATGACCCGAGCAGCACTTCGAGCAACACTTCACTAATTACGAAATATGGGATTTTATGGATCTTTCACTGATCATGAGTCATGTCCTTACACGGCCACGCCCAACCGTTAAGTTCCATGGATAATGTACCGTAGGAAAAAATTATCTGATCCGAGAACGAGTGGGGTATACAGAGCTTCAAGTTGTTCCGAGTCAAAAGGTCCCACCCGAACGAAGTAAAAAGACCGGCTCTGTGGTCTCTGTTGTCAATCTGGGGCTCTGGGGATGGAGCCATGGTTGGGATTTTACAACGCTCTCGACTCAAATGTCGCATCATGTGCGGCGAGGAAATTGTTTTCAGGGGCTGGGATCCATGGGTTGAGTTTGGTGTCACCAGAATTAGGGTTAGAGATAATCTAATCAGATCTTCTAATCTAATCAGATCCGCTGCCACGACCAGGCCTTATTTGATCTAATCAGATCTAGACTCGGATGTCCGGGATGTATATACTTTGGTTTAGCGGTATTTGTTCAGTTACACCAGAACGAAAACAAATACTGGTATTTCAATTGAATTTCGAGCGTTCATGGAGCTCATTCTGTGATATTATACACGGCTTACCACTATGTGGATATGTATGGTCCACGTCCCCTCATGACGCCCACGAAAGCCGATCTCGCAAATTATCTCAAGTTGCCCGGAATTGGAAACCGGCGGCAAAGAGTTGCCGGTTGATGAAAGGGCTGGTGTAGAACATCCAAGACATGGACGACACCGTCATACGTGCCAATTCGTGCGGATTCCCAGCCCTCCCCTTTGCCTCTACGCCGTGAAGAATTCTGCGCCATTCCCCTCCTCTGTGCATCCTATACTCATCGGCCGCCAATATGTATTCAAAATTCTGGCCGAAAGGAGGCCTCCAAGGCATTCTACACCACTACGTATGTCTTCTTTTTCCTTGCGCATGTGACGACTATCACGAGAAGGCTAGTTAATTTCTAACACTCCAATGTAGACAGAAACCCTCGTCGCATTCGAATACACCACCAACACCATCCGCAAGCCAAACAGCATCCTCTTCGTCGGGGGCCTGGGAGATGGTCTCGCGACAACATCCTACACGGCCGATCTGGTGCAGGCGCTCCAGCCGACCGACTGGTCCCTCTTCACGCTGAATCTCACATCCTCCTACCAGTCCTGGGGACTGGGTCATCTGGACCGCGACACAAACGAGATCGCGCGCTGTCTACAGTACATCAACGAATACAAGACCGACAAATTCGGGCCTGGCAAAATTGTGCTCATGGGCCACTCCACCGGCAGCCAGTGCGTCATACACTACCTCTCCCAACCAAACCCACACACCGAGATCCCTTCCTTTGATTCCGACATCGAGCACATCATACGCCCACCGCTGGACGGGGCAATCATGCAGGCTCCCGTGTCCGATCGCGAGGCCATCCTCTGGGTCCTCAGTGAGGGTATCGGCGGCAGGACCGGCAGCGAGCTACGGGAAATCTACGACAAGGTCGAGGCCATGGCCAAGCAGGGCGTGCGCGACGACAAATCCGGGTCTGATGTGCTGCTCCCATTGTCCATGACCTCGAAGTTCGGGTATCCAGCCAACACACCGCTGAGCTGTCGGCGGTTCCTAAGTCTCGTCAGTCCCGAGAGCCCGCAGTCGCCGTCGGAAGATGACCTGTTTAGTGCGGATCTGGGTGATGGGCACCTCCGGACAAGCTTCGGGATGATCCATCCCCGGGGGTTGCTGCGGGGGAAGCTGATGGTGCTGGAATCCGGGGCAGACCAGTCGGTGCCGGATTGGGTGGATAAGAAGAAGGTGCTGGAAAGGTGGAGAAACGCTGCGAATCGCAATGGGGAGGTTGAGATCTGGGACCAGGAACACAGTGCTATTATTCCAAATGCGTCCCATGCCCTGAGCAATGATGATCAGGCTGAGCCCCGGAGGTTCTTGGTAGAGAAAGTGATGGGTTACCTGAAAACATACGAGAAGGCATAAACATGTAGATATTTTCACATAACATACCCAGAAACGAATGCAATGACTTGTAGTTTTCGCCGGCCCCCCCAAGACATCTATCATGCTCCTAGCTTTAAACCAAATTAGGGTATCTCCCTGACCTAGAGGCGTTCACGATAGAGCCTGAGTTGAATGTACATATACTAGTAGTACTTATGGCCAACTACAGCGGAGATTTGCCAAAATTCCGCACCTTAGAGCCGAGAGATGGTCAAGGTAACTGAAGGGATAAGCTGTGCAAATAGAATGCTTAAGCGGGTGAGGGTGAATTGAATTAGTTACTACTATATAAAAACTCAGACCCCCTTTTTATTAGCTATGCTTATATAATCGCCCTAGCAGCCATCGTTGCGGGAGGCCTTAACACCTCGAAATAACATCCTTAACACCACCAGCGACGATGAAATCGCCAAAGTGTCCCCGAACCTTGCTGACATCAAAGTACCAAGTGCCATCTTTTCCAGAGTCCCAACATCGAAGCTCTGCGTAACACCAGCTCTCTTGCGAAAGGCACAGGAGGCACCAGCGAAAGCGTAGCGCCAGCGATTCACGCCCTTCTCGACTTTGAGTTGAATAAAGCTGATCTCCGTCCGGCTCCTTCTGAAGCCGTGTATCTATGGCTTTTTTTCTACATCTCCAGGAAATGATACCTCATTCGACGCGCATCCCCTCCACAAATGATAGAACAAGAGAGTCTCATATGAGATCCGGAGATCCACATACCCCGGAAGGCGATGCGCAGGCCGGGAACTAGCCAGTGATGCATTTTGAGGCGGACAGGGGTTGATTGATCCACCCAGTAGCATTTCCGACTGCAAGCATCAGCACACGGCATTTCTAGTGGACGGTATCCCTAGGTCGCTACAAGGCGCTCACGTGAGGCTTTCATCAACATCGCCCTCGGTGCCTCACATCGTCGAGCGCATCCGTTATTATTCCCGGACAATAAGGAATAAGGCGTCGGAGCCTTGGGCTGCCCGGTTTGCGGAGCCATATCATGCTCTTGGCTTCATATGAGCTAGAACTAATTGAGGCCCGATCATGACGTCCTTCATCTCCCGCCACACTCAACTGTGGCCTTGTAGGACCATGGCCCTTGATGAGAGGCTTTGTCCGAGAAGCGAAGCTTGCCTCAATATGATAGGCGCATGAATCCCCTCTCTTGAGCTATCCTGCAGATAATCCAGGACGCTGATACCAGCCCTAGCCGATAGGGCTTGGGATTCCAGCCATGGACCTACTTGACGACCTGTTCCTGCATTTGACAGACGCGAAGCTTGTCCTTACCATATTTCTAGATTTTGCCCAAGCGCAAAGCTCCACACGGGCGATTGTTATTCAGGAATCCCAGGTACGATCGCCAGTTTTGACCCCGGGCTACGGAAATGTCCGAAATTCAACGTCGCCTTGAAATTGTGGCTGATGACAACCGCTTCCTACACAGCTGCCTATTACTAGAGATAAGATTCTTCTCTTCAGTTGGGCAAAGGGTCCACAGTTACTCTCTCTCCAGCTCTTCGGAGTCTTCTATTAGGCTTCTAGAAGGTTTACTTCTGTTGTTCATGACATAAACCAGGAAACACTATCCAATTGCCAATGTTCTGATGGTTGGGAACCTATCATTCAACATTGCTTCATTTTTTCCCTTTTCTACTTCCCGGCTCTTTATGGGGATGCCCGCTCCATCCGCAGCGTCTACTATGGCTCTTTTATTCCGTCTCTTCCAGTCTCCGTTCAGTTTGCCTTCAAAAACCCCACCCGGAACCTCCTTTCGGCCGTGGCGCAAGCGATTTCCTGGCGTTTGCTTCATTCCGACTTCCTTGAATGTTCGTGTCGCATGGAGGTTGATGTTTGTATAATATGACATTTACATATATATCTCACGATATGTCCCTCTGGATTATTCTGATATCTCCACGCTTATAATCACACAGCATTCAATTTTACGTGCCTCGAATATACCTACCTCTCTGTTTCAACCTGTTTGATATATTGAATTCATTCTCGCACACATTATCCAGACATCCCTACAGGTCAATCTCTTCATCAAAATTCAAACATTCCACACTCCTACCTCTACAATGTCTCGCTATAACGACATGTGGCGCTGCTGTCAGTGTGGAGGGCTCAATGTAAACGCCACAGCAGACAAAAGGTGCCCGGTGTGCGGACATGAAAAGGACTATTCTTGCAGCAACGTTACCGCAAGACATACCGCATCTACACACACAGCCAGCATTCCCGAACCCCGAAACAGACAACAACAAAATTGGGCCCTGGAAGAATTCCTATCCTTCATTCCTCGCGCTCCAACGACCACCGACAGTCAAAGAGTGGTTGTCCGCTCAAACTATACAATCATGGCATGCCGCACGCATACAGTGGCAGATCAACGATTGTATGCCAAACCGTCTATGAGGGGTTGGTGGAAGTGTTGTCACGCATCCGATGGGGAGCATGTCAACAATCCTGCCCTAGCCCCAGTGCAGTGCAGCCTCTGTTCTCATAAAAAATGTCCTTGCTGCGAGCTTCTGTGAAAAGAGTCGGGGGATGCCACGCACGGACGAAAGTTTCCTCTCCAAACGATTGACATCGTCGCCGTCCTGTTCTGCAAAGAATCTATTGCTTGTGGAATTTATCCTCATGGCGCATCATGGAGTTAAGAGGCGCATTTGCTGTTCAAGCTATTCTACTGGCCTTGTCGGATTGCATTTACTCTTTTTAGTGCATCTACATTCCCTTTTCCAGCATTGTCCCTTGGTTGACTTTCGCCTCTATGTTGGTGATTCATGTTCGACCCTTTTTTTTCTCACGTCTTACCGTACCTCCCTTTCCCCAATCTACCACTCTTTTCGGTCCCATTCTTCGTTGCTCTTCTAGCTAAATTTTTCTCATTTGTCTCCTTACCTCGAGTCCTAGCCGGCCTTTGACCTATCCCACTTCGTTCTTCCCATGTATTCTTCTCCCCCTTTAGCCTTGACTCCTTTCGTTTTGTATCTTCCCATCCGTTTTGTTGCAGCATTGTTTCTGTCTTTTTATTTCCATTTGTTTCATATACCCCATAGAAGCCTTGACGCCAGCGTCACCCTGCCCTTTCAGCATCCAGAAAATTAAGCAAAACGCACAAAAAAAATTTCATGTTTCCTTTTGCGTATTCCCTATTATTCTCTCCTCTGTCTTATTATCTGCCGCGTTTTCATCCTCTCGTTTTTATAGTCTCTAGATAGATAGATCGCATCAATGCAACCAACATTCATTGGCCCACCCACCCTCTTCAGTAGAATCGGTGATAGCATAGTACATCACTTTCTCTTCCTATAGACAGCTGAGCCCTACGTTAGCTAGTAAAGTGTAAAAATCCAGCTGAGCGATAAAGTAGACCAAACTCGAATTTCAAGCACTACTAATGAAGTAAGTCCTTGTTTATGAACTCGACTTTCCAAATCCTCAACATAGTAAATAGACAACTAAAAATAGCTACATAAAGATCTCTAGAATATTAATTTAACAGAATTAGAATATCCGAAAAAAAAAAAGAGGGCAATTATATATAATGGATAATAAATCCCCAAAACTTAAGTTCGCGGTTGCGGGGATGGCGATTTAACGAACGCGCTTAAAATAAAGTTTCTTTTTTTTAAGGTTAAATAAATATCGCGTCTAGTCGATCGATTTTTTGATGGAACTATTTTTACCCCGGACCTAAACGTGGAGGGCGTGGGGCCGTGGGGATGGTTGGATGGATCAAACCGTTGAGATTCGTTAGCGTCGGATTTCAATAATAATTTCACAGCCTGGTATACCCCCCTTCCCCAACATGCGGGCCCCTTCATTAAGAATCCCGTGATATCGGGATCCACCCCCAATCGCGTTATTGGGTCCTTGGTATTTCCCCTCGTCGTGAAGAAAAGAAAATAGAGGCGGAGCTGGCGGTAGAGGCTCTTGATCAATTACCACAATGACATCTATTTCCCAAGGCTATGGAATACAACAACAAGGCCCAAAGGAAAGGGGAAAAAAAAACGTCGAATCTAGATTAGCAAAACACCATCTCTCTGGTTGCTCCATATGCTCGCTGCCGAAAATTGCCCGCAAGGGATGTATTATGTTTGCCCCGCATCCAAACCGTTCTCTAAACTTGGTAGGAAAGGGGATTAGAGAATTAAACCAAATATTAAATGAATGGGCCCAAAAAGGAAGAAAGGGTCGTTAGGCATATACAATACAGAGCCGGCGGATAACGAAAGGAGTCAGGAGACATGAGATTCGTGATGTGAGCTGCTTCGGCGTCTGGACAAGGCATCGGGGGTTCGAGTGTCGCCCACGGAGCCCTCTCGATGGTGTTTATGATGGCGACGTGCGCTAGGGCGGCTGTTTTTGGGAGAGTTGGCGCCACGAAGTGGCTGTCCGTCATCTCTAGCTTTCTTTGAGGAGGGGGTCGTCGGAGGCTTAAAAGGAGCGTCACTTGCCCTTTGGTCTTGACGTTTTCTAGATTTGTCTCGACGCGGTGTTCGATGCCCATTGGTGGCACTTTCCAATCCAGCTTCTCGTTTCAATCGCTGGACCACAGGACCCAGAAGATAGGCGCTTTCTTGGCTGCTATGGTCGGTACAGGGAGAGAGCTTTAGGGGTGAAAACCAATCCAAAAAAGAATGCCCCATGACCTGTTTAAAATTCTCCAACGAGCTACCCAGATCCCAGGGGTTCTCTCCCGGTTTAGTGTGAAGAATGGCGAAGTCACGCCGCTGTCTAGAGGTATCTATGTGAGAAGATGGAGGTTCATTGGAACTCCCACCGAAGGATATTATACGCAAGGTGGTCGCCCATTGAGAGTCCGGGTTCATTATTGCAGCGCACGTCGATGGAGGAATTAGCACTGCGAGTGTCCATACCTTGGTGCGTCGATCAAGATCTTGGATGGTCGTTGAATTCATGCAGGCGAAACGGATGGAGCTTCCTAGCATTGCCAACGCAAAGAGGCCAAAAACACCGCTCCTAGGGTTAAATAAGAGAAATGTACAGTTATGTTGTTTTAGGTTGGGCAGATTAACTCACAGGCACAGGACTACGATCCAGTGGGTGTTAGGCGTTGCGTGCTGTATCAACATCAGCCTTAACTCCCAAAGACATCAAATAAACATCAAATATTGGCGAGGAAAAAGACATTTCGGGGGCGTACTTCTTTGCTATGCTCGACCACAAACACGATCAATACGACCAAAACAAAAATCGTAAAAAGGGAGGCATAAAAGAGAAATTGGATGAAAAATTTGAAAGATGTCTCCGAAACTACTCCGCCGACCCTTCAAACGAGGTTAGCATCAATTTAGATTCTGTAAAGTACTCTATGAAATATTTACGTACCAGGGGCAGAAATGGTCCATCTTTCTGACGCATCGGTCTACGTCGCGGCAATGATGGGCCCTGTCGGATTTGTATTGGAGACAGGTGGAACACCATGCCGGCTTTCCATCATCTTGGCACATATAAACATCTTTCAAGTAAAAGGCTTCGAGTCCAGACGCATCTAACGAATAAGCACTTCTACCACCATGCCCCGCAGTCATAGTCCCCATGCCATGCCACTCTTCATCGCTCCCGCCTGGAGGTATATCTGATTTCCTCCGTTTGCGTGATCTATCGTTCTCTTTTTCGCGGTCCGCTTCCGCTTGCGACTGGGCATACTGGGGCCCCTGGGGGATAAAATCCGGATTCCACGTATTCAAGTATAATACCCGTAGATACGATGCGAGGAACGATATCAGTAAGATATAGAATGCTACCAGTAACCCAATCGCCATGCCATGCCGGGGGATTCGTGACGGGGACTTCGGAACTAAAAGATAATCAACTTTAAATAGGTCAGCAATTGCTAGGTCCACATTGAAGATCCCCGGATAACAACATACTGCATAATGGTTTCGTAAAAGTCCAGCACGCATAGATAGCTATGGCACACAGCAAGCCCGGCACAACACGCGAAATAGCTACATTGGCAGCTGTCTGGTCGCAGGCCATGGATTGAGTGGCCTAAAAACGGCCAACTCGGTCGAGGATATGGCCAATAAGCTGCGGCTAAAGCTATACCATATCAATCTGCAAGTCAAGGACACTGGTCAGCAAGAGAAACATGGCGAAAAGATCCCAGGATTGAAGCTGCTGCTGATGGAGCGATGCGGCTGACAAATCCTGGGTGAGGGTTTGCTTAGTAAGCCTAACCTGCTGCTGGTGAGAGTTGAGAGTTTGGTCGAAAACACTGAAATCGGTTATATGGATGATGGTGAAATGGTTTGATAGATAGAATCCCGCGTTCTAAACGACTCTCTGCCCAAGAAAGAATACAATAAAGGGCCGTCTCACACTCCTTATAGTGACTACGGATATTTCCCAAGGTTGGCAGCGGAGTCATGTGACCCATCCATCTCCTCACCGACTTCTTGCAAACACCAACACCAACATCAACATCACCATCCGCATTGATCTGTCCAACCCAACATTCATCAATTATATTGTCGTTTTGGGGGCGGGAGCACACTTGTCACATCCTCCTCTTTTGTTTTTCTTTGAGAGCTCCATCTCTATGTGCCGGATTCAATTACAGAGTCCCAACTTCGGGGTTCGTGCTTGGGCATCGCAGCCTGACTGATTTTCCCGCCTTGCCCGCCGCCTATTGTGGAACGACCTCGAGTATATTATGGCAGACGCATGCTGTTATCTGGACTTGGGTGACCATGGTTATCGCGCAAGGCTGCGAAGGGAGCCTTGGTCATCTCGTTTCTCAGCCTCTTGCTCCCCAGCCAAAATGAGGGGTAACTACTAGTTAAAATGCCTCAAAGCCAGCCTTGGGGGATGGCATACATATTAAGCAGTCGACAAATCCTCCTGTCCATGCCCTTTTCATTCGCTTCGTGGAGCTAGCATTTTTTGCCCGGTTTCCTGCTATGTACGATTAATTTCTCCCCCCGTGTTGACGCCCCAAAGTGATTTGTCTGGAAACAGAGGTTTGAATTTGAGCCACCGTTGCGGGATCGCGAGAAACCAGTTTTCAGTGAGTTTGACCAAAATTCCCAACAATGGGAATATCTGGCCGAAAGAAGCCTGAAATTCTTCCCCAGAAACACTGCCTGTGAGACCTGTTGCGACCTCTCATGCTCGCCACATCTTGGTTTTACCTGGGCGTGACCTGTCCGCGGCGAGGAGCCTGCCTCATGTGGCTGTGCTTTTCCTCCCGGGCGAGATTGATACCGCCCCTTGATGCAAGCAAGTGTTCCGCCTCCATCTGCTGCATTTACGCCTTGCCGCGGTCAACGCTTGCCTCTTGGATTAGGCGTCCGCAAAACCAGGACCAACAACTTTCGTCTTCAAGAGGATTCCGGACACTACACATTATGATTTCTCCGAGTGAATTGACCCGTGATTACGGCATAGATCAAGGCAAATGTCCCATTTTGCGAGGCGCTTTAGAGGCTACCTCTGTGGCGTTAAGCGTTACCAAAGGACCCGAGTTTCCCACCCATTTTGAGTCGATATAGACCTGTGGAAACCTACTTTATGCTAGGGAGCCGTTTGGTAACCCTTTGCCTTTTTGCCCCGATATGTCTGAACGCATTGTTATATATCCTTTCTCGGCGGTCTGAAGAATGGCTTGAGTCTCCTGTCCCGTAATCCACCCAAACATTTGGAAGTCGTTCCACCAGCACCTTCGTCGAGCCATATCTACTTTTTTTCTAGCTACCTGCAGCGTACGCGGCGTTGTCTCCGTTCATTCTTTACTAACACAATTGTGCAAATATTCACACTTTGCCGGTGCTCGATATGTCAAGGGTTAGTTCTGATACTCGGCCTCGAGCGAGCTTGTGCGGCTTTTAACAATTCTAGGACCAGCATGCAAGTTATCAACAACCCCCAGATGGGCGTTTACAGTACGGCATGTACGCTTCTTCTCCTGTTTACTTTGCCTACCCACGAGATTCGACCGGCGGGCGAGCCAGCGAGCATACGATACTACAGTATGTATCTCCCGAAGATCGAAGGCAACAACAAATGCGGCAGGCCCTCCAGCAGCAGCAGTATGAAGAGGCCTGTCGATCGAGACGCGTCTTTCGCACGGAACAAACAACTACTATAACCGATAACGAACCTTCGCAACAAGACACCAGCCACCATGAATCTCCCCCCAAGGAAGGCGTGGGACCCGAGAACCGAGATTCACCCCTGCAAACCCGTCCTCCACGGAGACAGCTGACAATTGTTTGGATATGCTGCCAGAATTGCTCTTATCCCGGCCCATATTCTTCGCTCTATGCAAAGTGTATAGGCTGTGAGGTGCCAAAGTGCCGTAACTGCCGTGAAGAACTCGTTCCCGCACAAGAATCACCTCTTCGCTAGGGTTGATGGCGTTGGGCGCCAACCTTTGAGAGAAACCACGCAGCTATCCCAGCAGTCAGATGCTCCTTTATGTTTTTGTCTTTACATTCCCAATACCCTTTGATTGATATTGTTTCGCAGCCTTCTTACTCTAATTCGCTTTTGGGAGATTCTTTTCTTTCTTTTCTTTTCTAAACTTGGTTTCATTAGTAGCAACAGGGACCGGGTTTCGGTAGAATTTTTGCATGGAATTTTGGCCAGGAGAGCACTCTCTTGGTTCCATAGTTTGCATATGTTTTAGTTTATTGGACTACTCTCCATGTTTTGTTTGATTTATAGCATTCTTTATTCATTCGACGTCCACTTGATAAGTTGATCAAATTTTCAAAGTCGCATGTATTTTTCGCGTCAATTTTTGAATTGAATTTTACCTTCTTGAAGTTTTCTTTGGGATTGTTTTTTTTGAAAAAAAAAACTTGTGACGATTTTCAATCAGTTCTGAGGCGCCTCGATCCACCAGGACAAGGCTGCCTAGCTTAGGTCAAGTCGGAATACGCCGATGTCAAGACCTACTCAGAGGGTGTGCCGAGTATCACCCACTTGATGCCTAGGTCTTCCATTTTTATTCTTTGGTTCCGCAATGGGCAAATTGTCTGAGAACAGAGTTATAGGCGCTTTGTGCGTCTTCAATACCAAGGCAACGCAATTTCTCACTTGCCAGGGCACCGCTCTCCGGTATGAAATCAGACTTACTGTCGCGTTCCCGGTCCCATGGTCAGCCTTAATCGTTCAGAACCCTGCCTCCAAGGCCACCAAGATTTCCCTATCGCGCCCGTTCCGAACTCAGGTAGCTCGGTATCACTAAGTGGGGCGTCCGATACCAACTGACTCAACTGCGTCTTCCCCATATGGACTTCCGATCAGTCATTAGGCTTACAAGGTTTAATCGATCTTCACTGGTCCGGCGCTTGAAGAAAAGGCTTCTTGACATGCCTGGGGCACCAGCGCGTTTTGACTAAGCCAGGGCATGTGGGTTCAACGTGACTTGCATAGAGGGGCAATGCACTGGCCTAGAATCGGCCTCCGAATTGGCCTAGTCGCCTGTTCTTCAGGCATACATCGGAAGCCATTTTGTCATGGGACTGGTGGTCGTCTTTGCTTCGCCGTCTCCGGTATTTAAGAATGCTATTTCCTCTCGTTCTTTGATTCGGATTTTTTCTTATTTCTCATACAAAGCTTCAATTCATAATCATAATTAATCGGATTACCCACAAACCACCAAAGAACAACTCCGCCCATTTCGAACCCCCATACCTTCAACTTATCCATATTCTCGAGTTTCTGCGATTATGCCAGCGGCTACACACTGGGTTTGCTGCCAGTGCGGATTCGGTCCCATGAGAACCTCGGGCTACGCGGCCTGCCTTGAGTGTCAACACAAAGGTGCTTCCTGCGTCTATTGCAAACACATCGCAGTTGACAGTTTGTCCACGTCCTCCGAAATGTCGTCGCCATACGAAAGTCATGCCAGAAGACCAGAGCATTTGCTCCCGGGCGATTGCGATTACAACACCTGCCCAATTCCCCCCCTCTCGCCGCTTGGCTCTGTGAAGCCAATTATGGATACCTCCTATTCTCCAATTCGAAAACACGGTACAACCATGTACATCTGCTGCGGTTGCGGGGATGGGCCGAAAGTCTATGAACATCACATCCGCTGCGTGAATTGCAATCACGATGCCTGCGCATACTGTGAACACGTCAAATGAAAGCATGAGATCTTCAATGGACTTCAAAGTCTTAGGTTTGTTGCTTCCAGCCATCTTCTTTGAAGGCCAAAATGCTGACGGCTTCTCCTCAGACATATATTATCGGTCCCGAGGTCGCCCGATGAACCTACCTTTTTTGTTTCGATATTTTGGTTTTGCTGAGCGTTTGAGCATGGGATTGGAATTTTGGCATGAATCATGATACACGAGAATTTCTTTTGGTTTTTTTAAAGCAACGAATTAGACGGGATGCTGCATTCGATTGCTTTTGTTTCGAGTCATAGCGATGGATGGGACTGCATTGAGGAATATTGTCTTCTGTTTTCTCATTCCTGATAGATTTCATTGCGTTTTGATGTTTTATTTCTTACCTGTACCTTTAGAATAGCTGGCATATTTTGCGATTTTTCCATTGGCAATATTAATTGAAAGATGTTTTCTTGTCGATTCGAGAGCTGACTTGTCGGCAGTCATATTGTTAGTGCCTTTAAATTTAGGCAGAGTTCAGCCTCGCGGGGAGCCTTGCGGGGATGAGGCTAAACCCAAAATGGCCCCGCTAGCCTAGCGCCGCCTCCCCCTCAGAGCATGTTTCGACTCATACACCCTCGATTGGCAATAGATTTTAGGTAAATGGATATCTGTTCATTAATAATAACCGCCTTTCTGCGCTGAGAGAAGCGTCAATCACTTTGTCGTAGAGATGACTTCATGATTCTGTTTATAAAACCACATTGGTTATTTTTGCCCCGCTCCGCTGCCTGGAGTATGTATATACGGCCGTTCAAAACGGTCTCAGCCGCTGCCTAATTCTCCAGAGTTCAGAACAATCCAGTTTTTCGCCAAGGCATGACTGGTCTGGCAATTGTCAGTTCATGAAATGTATCAGCTTGAGACAAAAAGTTCCCACTCTTCCTCACCGATCTTCGTGATGGCTTTGTCCAATCAACTAGTACGTCAGGGATTCAACATCCGACGTGACATTCCGAAAACTCAACGAGCCATACAAAGTCAAAGGCGAAAGGAAAAAGCAAACTAAGACCGAGCTTGTTGGAGATCAGCTGAAAACCTTCACGAATGAGTCCCTTGCTGCAGCGCTCGTATTTGGCGTTGACAGATGGACCCCAACGGCCATGGCCACACTCTAAAGCGCCATGACCTTAGCGGGTACCTTTCTCTGGTGTCTGCACCGTTTGGCGGAAAAAGGTACGGCAGTTGTGGTGGTGGGAATATGTCTAAGATATCTGTCTCTCATAGGCGCATCGCGTCTTAGTTGGTGCATGATGATGAAAGGATGGTTTGGAAGTATATCTGATTGGTTGGACTTGGGTCGCCGGCTTGCTGCCGAAAACTGTTTGGTGCTTTTTTTAGGGGAAGTTTCTTTTGCTCTGTATTCCACTCAACGGTATCGACAGTCCTGATTCCACCCACCTTGGGATCGAGAGTCAGTGACGCCGCAGAAGGGTTTTGCGGACTTAGGATTTCGAGGAAACAACCCGCCTGGCCGTTCTCCATATTTTCTGCGGGTCCAAAATGCTCCGCCCAATAAGCTTATCTTTAATGGGTTAGCGTGGACCCGCCAAGCGATTGCGGCTCAAATTTAGCGGTCCCATTTGGGCTAGCGTTCTCCGGGCACTCAAACGCTAAACGAACTTCCGAGCTTCTTTTCTCGCGCCGACGGCATCGGAACAACAGCATTGATGCAATCGGGGGACAGTCGGCGTGTGTTCCGTGGGCTGTGGCCGGTCAACGGCTGAGCAGCTCTAGTATTTGCCATTTGTCATTCGACTTGCGGGATGCTCAAAGATTTTTCGACCAATTAACCTCCCGAGTAGCCGTCGGCTGCATCTACCTGTCTCAAAGAAAGCCCCGGTACGCCAACAACAGTCCCGGGGAATAAAAGGGCAGCGGGAGGAACCCTAAAGATGTCCTAATAAATGTCAAAGTTCTGGACCAAGATGTTAAGGGCGCGTTCAGTGCCAACAGTAAATTTACCATTGAACAGTCAAAGGAGTGGATCATAATCTCATACATGCTATCATAGCTCTCAAATAGCATGTATTTTCACTCCACTGGCACTATACCAGATTAATGTTAGTGTTTGAGGTTATAAATTGTGTTGCAATTAAAGAACAGCAATCATCCTTTAATATTTCACTGTTTTCTCACATTAAACACAGAAAAAATGATAGATCTCTAATATATTCTATCAAGCAGTGGTGGGGAGTTTAACAGCTTACTCACCTAGTTGTTGAATGATCCAACTACCCTTATTACTATGCTTAATACCCTTAATACTGTCATTACTGATGTGACTCAATTAATTCTATGGGACAATTCAGACACTGAGATGGTATCTGAGCTGTCAACCCAGGTAACTATTCTCTCAACCTAGATGACTACCCTTCTGACCACCCAGGCATTAGATTATCATTACCTTGCATGGTCCCTAGTAATGGAAGAGGCCTTATTGAACAGCCTTTTAGAGGTCTAGTATAAGGAATTTATAATGAATAATGAGAGCTTTAAAATAGCAGGATAGAATATTACTATCTAACATGTAGGATAAATTATGCTGCAGATATTATCAAAATGAATACTTAATAACTATTTGAAGCACTTTAAAATCATATGGTAGCTATAAACTAAGTATAAGAGTTAAATCTCTAGCTGAGTATTCAATAAGAGGCTTAGAATTTATATTAATAATATTAAGATTATAGATGAATACTTTCTTTAACATTCTAACATGTAGAAGTTCCACTAGAGTAGCTCTGCCTATAAAGAATGGCTTAAATAACTTTTTGAGAGATAACTAATAATAAGAGAATATACTGCTAGATATAATGCTATTTAAGAGTAGATAGCAGCATATAGAGATGATCATAATAATAGTAAGTCTATAAAATTCAGTGTAATCATATCTTTCTCTTCATTTATAGGTCTAGATGTAGCAGTAACACTGGCAAGCTCTTCTTTAGCAGGAAGAAATTAATTTCTTCCTATAAGGTCTTAATGTGTTCATAATGATAGTTTAATAGCTAGTATTAATAATCTGAGTAATAAAATTATTGAATCTGCAAGGGTTAGTAGAGCTAGAGAGACTCAGTGTGCAGTAGATCTCTTTCTTTATAAACTTACTAAGCTATTTCCTACTGTGTGATAGGTTAGTAAAGAGGAGGTTATCTCTATTCTTTATACTTACTATATATTAGTTCTGAGGATACTCTGCAAGCCAGGGAACTATAAAGTCTATATAGAATTGTATGAACACTGTCCTATATAAGATAGAATTAATTGGGTAATAAAATACCTGGGTTTTCCTGAGTATAACTGAGGAAGAACTGGGTGAGAGTGGCAGGTAGAATGAAAGGTAGAAGATAGAAGAAACTAAATGAGAGTAATATATAAAAGAATTAAAGAACTGGGTAATGAGCAATGTATTAGTTAAGTGAGCTCTATAGTATTATTTATGTGTATTATATAGCTATCTTTCAATATAAATTTGCTGTGTTCTAGCCTACTTCATACTTATTAAATTACAGAGTAGTAATATATTAATATTTTAATGATATATATTATCATCTTGTATCTTTATAATCAATTAGATCACTGTATTTACTCTTAGCAATCTAACCTCCTCACACAAAAAATGGTGATGTTTTATTTCAACTGAATTACACTGTTTTTATAATTTAATCAAAATTTCACTATGTTTTCCCCTACTCCTTTATTTATATATATATATATTTTTGACACTAACACAATAAATAGTTAAAATAGTGAAAAACCTTACATCTCTTACACTTTCTTCTATCCCTTACATCTCAATCTCTTCATCAAGCTCAGAAGTAATGCCAGTATATGCCTAATATATCTCTTATATTTCCTGTATAATTTTATTTCTTTTTTGAAGCATATAATCTCTACTTATATTCTCTACCCACTTTTAATAGCTTTCTATAGTAGATTGAGTAGCTGCAAACTCATTACCTAGTATATCTTCTACTATCTCCTTATGAGAGTTCATGAAGTTATGAAGCACTACTAATATATATATCAGTTAAACTTGTGATTTAATGCTATATCCTTCTCTAATATAATCATATAGGTGGAATTAACATTTAAATATAGTAAAGGTATCATATATGTATGTTCTTGGTTGGGTTGGCAGAATGGTATCTTAATAAGGAAATATCAGTAAAATACTTGTATTTTAGTGTTCTTTTGCTTACTGCCTTTTGATTATATAGTATGCTTTGATCTCTCTGCTCTAATCTCCTCCTTTTCTTCTATCCTTAATATCCTATGTGTTCCACCTCTTTACTGTATATATATATCTTATATGTCTACACTGTCACTATATTTATCTCTCCTACTGAGTACTCTCTATTACTCCCTGAGTGCTGCTTGGCCTTCAGTCTGTCTGTTTTCTTGCTACCTTCAGTGGTTGTTTGGGATCCTTTTGATGTCCTCTATTATAATGCCCTTAATGATATTCTGGGTCCCAGGCTTCCTGTTGATTTCATTGATGCCCTGAGGTCTGAGCAGATAGATGAGGCTGCTTGGTTGACTGTGCTAGTACTACTTGTTCCTATTTTGCCTGCTAGGCTAGTACTGCCAGTACAGTTTACTACTATGCTGGTAGTGCTGGTATGATCTGTTTCTATAGCTCTATTAGCTATTCTGATGCTGCCTGTACAGCCTGTCTCTTTCTTACCTGCTGTATTCACTTGATTGTCATGATGAGCTGAGTATGAGGCCTGTGATTATTAGATGTATAAGATGAACTGATATTTTAACTATCTCTTTTATTATCTTTATTAATTCTAATATTCTCTGTGTGTCTGTATGCTATATATCCCCTCTGTGGATTCTACCTCTTAATTGTTTACTACTAATATAATTAGGATAACTTGAGATGAAAATGTTGCATAGAATAAGGTTGTATTGCTATGATTTCTGAGCCATCTGTGGGTATTTATACCTCAGGGCCTGACTAAGCTAACTGTGTGACTAAGCACACTGGCTACTCCATGGTGTGGAGCACAGGTGTGGAGTGTAGGCACATAACAATTATCCCCTTTTGAAAAGCATGCAATGCCCTCATTATGGTACTTCCATGCTGACTTAACAGAGTAAAAGTAAAGGACATTTTAGTAGAGAATATAAAGGATGTTTCAGCATAAGAAAGGAAAGAAAAGGAAATATATTAATAGAATAAATAGAACTATTCATTCATTTAGCATTCATCTTCCACATCTAACTTGGTAAATAGGACTATCCATCTATTCTGCATTCATCTCTGCATGTAACTTGTTCAGTGCACTCTTTAGTTCAGCCTGTAGCATCTCAAGTATAGCCTAATAAATAATATCTTTATCTGTCCACAAGTTGACTATGTTTTCTGCCTCCTCATGGTGGAGGTTCTGTAGATGTGCAACTCATTTGATTGCCTCTTCTTGGTATGTGCTGTTAGCAGGCTTGGTGGCACCTTAATTATTAGTCTGTATGATAGTATTAATATCCTTGTTGATCTTCTGTGCACTCTTATTGAGTATGATAATATGTGTGACTCCTGTGTGGTAGTACTACTAAGTGACCTGCTGAGCTTCTTGTTCCTCTAGGTTGTGTAATATCATTATGAGGTGGATAGCTTTATTCTTTATAGCATTGTATTGAGCTTTCTCTTTGGTGAGAGCTTGGGCTTGAATCTTGTTGATGGCCTGGTGCAATTCATTGGCAGGCAGTGTGCATATTTTGGCATGGGATATTCCTATGATGTGGAGCTGATTAACCTCTTTGAGAGCATCTTCCCTGCTTATATTATAGAGGGTTATAATGTGTTTGATTACTTGAAGGTTCATAGGCAGATCTAGCTGCTAAGCACTGGCACTTGCAGTGTGAGATGATATGATTATGATGGTAACTATAGTGAGAGCAATGCTGGCTGTATGAGGGGAGCTTGCAGTAAGTTACTCTGTAGGTGTGTCACTATTAGAGTCATCTTTCTTAGTCTATTTACTGGGAGAGCTATCACCTGTTATATCTACTGAGCTGTCTGTCTGTCTCTATTCTCTATGGAAGTGCTGCAGGATCTCTGCATCTATGCAACTAATGTGTTGACTTCTAATTATGCTGGCTAAGGAGCATTCAATGTTGTGTGATTTAATCTGATTAATATGCTTCTTTTTGTTTTGTTCCCACAGGTTGTTCACAGCCTCATCAACTTGATCTTTAGTTATACCAGGGGGAAATATGGTAGTGTTTCCTTAGCACCATTCAGTGATCAAGAGATTGATTTCCCAGTTATGAGTTTCCACTCACTAATTACAGAGTTGGATGTAGTATGTATTTTCTGCTATGATCTTATCCACATTTCATTAGCTCTGAACTTACTTGGCAGTGGCATTATGATTGTCCTTGGTGGTGTATGTCAGGTCAAAATGTACTTAGTTCTCCTGAAGATGATATCCCAGTAAATCATAATACTCATAGTCTAAATTCTTTACAGTGAGATGCAGGTATACAGGTTCATTATAGTTATAAATCTCCATGGTGTCTCCTGTGTTATAATTTGTAGTTGCCTTTAACTTTATTCTATTAACAGTCATTCTGATCTTGAGCTTTCTTGATTCCATCTTATCCTCCACTGGCAGTGTATTAGGTGATAGTCCCTTAAAGTTACATTTATTCTCTAGGTCAAGACATATCTTAAGAGGTGAGTATTGTAGAGTATTGCCTGTGACCCATGATATCTCCTTCTTATGCTTCTTATCAGCCTGTTTCTCTGACTACTTTTGCACTTTGGAGATGCAGCAGCTATTATGTAGGTCTTGATTTGTAACTTGTCTGTTCATGCCATTAATAACTTTCTTGAGTGTGCTCATAAATTTAGTGGAGATTACTCCTAGGGGTAGAGTGTATTTGCACATCTTGATGATGAACTTCATGACATACTTCTCTGTATAATTTATTATCTTGATGTTTTTAATAGCTTTATTGTCTTCAGCCTGCTGAGCTGCTATCTTATCTTTTCCTTTTGTGCTGGACTGGTCTGTAGTTGGAGTAAATATCTTATATTGTTTCTTCAGTGTGTAAGTAAGAGTAAGAGGGTTATCAGGTGCTGCCAACTGCAAGTGTTTGGAGGGTGTCATGCTGTTGGAGATTCCATGATGTTTGCTAGTAAATAGATGGGCAGGCTAAATGTTCTGTGTGTGGTCTCCCAAATTGCTGTAGAGGTGTTGGGAGTTAGTAGATTAAATAGGCTGGTAGAAGTTAGTTAAGAGGTTTGTATGTCTTCTTTATTTAAGTGAAGTATTGTTGGTGAATTTGCCATAGCAATGAGTGTAAGGGTGAGCAGACTGGGAGGTTGGGAGGTTTATTGTAATGAGTCTTCCATGTATGTGGTGAATACTAGCTTAGGAATGTGCTCTAACAATAGTATTTATTATGAAAGTTCCATATCCTGTGGTTCAGTATCTATAGTGAGTAGGATAGCTGAAGCTAATTAGGGCAGTACATCTGTAAGTAAGGGCTTATACATATAAGTGAATAGAGGTAAGACTAGTAAAAGGCATATAGGTGAATAGGGTACAACTAGTATGGGGCAGTATAATTCTAATAGAGTAATGGACATTTCATAGTGAATAGTGATAGTTCAGGCATAGAGGGCTTTTAATAACAGATAGGAGTACAGAAATTCTGTGGACATAATCTTATGGTCTCTACTTATATAGGGGAAACTAAAAAGCACTTTTAGGTTTATTTATGGGGATTTAGGATTTCTAGGCTGCTACCTTTAGGGGTCAGCCTCACTATTATAGGATCAATAGTGAATAGGATTCTTCTTATTTGTACTCATACTATTATATGAGTTCTTTCACATCTAGTAAAGCATGCACAGAGTATTACTAGTCCTCTTCTGATCTATACTCTTTCCATTGCATAAGATATTCAACCTTTATACTACATTTAAGATTCTTAGTCTATTTTGCTAGTATTTTCTTAAGTTTATATGATTGCCATTCTGATGTATTGCCTTCCATTGCTATAAAGCCTAGTGCCAGTAGGATGCACCTGAAGAGGTCCTCTTCCTAGAGGGCAGATTCTAAGTGAGCAATGGATATTACAGGGTATACCTAGAAGTATACTGAGAGGTTCAGAAGATAGGCAAGGCTGCTAACCTGGTAGAGAATTGTAAAGAGACCTACATATTAAGGGGCAAACTTGCTATAAGCTTGGAGTAGAGGTGTGTCATAGCCTTTACTAATTCAGAGAAGAACTCTATTACCTGTAGTGAAGAATCTTGGGGTGTGCTTCTTATCATAATACTTCTTTATAAACACTGCTGCTGTGTAAAGTGCCTTGTTTGCATCAAGATAGCTGGAGAAGTCCTGAAAATCCTGATTTTGAAAAGTCTGTGCTAGCTGGAGTGGTGATTTGAGCTTTTAGCCATACATGTATTAATAGGGGGATATCCTCATTACTAACACTGTGATACTGTTAAAGAGTACTTGAAGTAAGAGGACTAAATCCTCTCATTGCTGTGGATCTTCCAGTGCTGTGATTATGTGTTAGAGGGCAATTTCATACATCTGATTTGTGATCTCTGATTGGCTGTCTGCTTGGGGGTGGTAAGCTGTAGTATAGAGAAGTTCTACCCCAAGGGACTTAAAGATTATTGCCTAGAATTAACTGAGGAACTTCCTGTCTCTATCTGAAATGATATAAGATAGTATGCCCTAGTCACTCATTATCAGCTACTTGATGAATGGCTTGGCTCAGGATTCTGCATTCTAATTCTGGTGTTCTGGGATAAAGGCTGTCCTCTTACTTACTTTGCAAGTAATGATCATGCTGGTGTTGAATTGTCCTTTGGGAAGATCAAGAATAATGTTAATTGTAATGATATAGAATAGGGATGGCTCTGTGATGATTGACTGCAGTGTGCTATATAGTTTATAGTAGTAAGTAGTGTTCTGGAGGCAGCTGAGGCAGTAATAGATATATTCTTTAATAAGGTGAGTCTTCTTGTAGATGAATAATCCATCTAACTTCTCTATAATCTGCTGTGGTTTAAGGTGTGCATCTGAGTGTGCAATCTTGATGACATTACTAATAAGGGGCTGAGGAATGCAGAGCTGTGTGGTGTCTTCATGATTGTGATATAGTAGGTTATCATTAGAATTGATGTGGTATGATAGTTTGGATTGATTTTCCACAGGCAATGTACTGTTTGCTTTTATGACTTTCAAAATTGTGGCTAGTCTTGAGTCTTGCTGATAGACATTCAGAAGTCTTTACTAGAACTATGAGAATATTATAACTACTATAGCTGTATAATCTACTAGGAATGCATCTATAGCCTCAGCAGCCAGGTCTTTCAGAGGCTCATCCTGGTCTGTAGGCACATCTGACTGCAATTAAGACAGGGTGTCTGAGATGATATGTGTGTGGCCAGGTTTATGAAATATTTGTAGGTTGAATTGCTATATGTATTGGGCAGCTTGAATGAGCCTTAAGTTAAGCTTGTCTGTAGAAGAGGTAGTCAGTAACATCTATCTGGCAATTTATAGTATAGCTGAATGGTTAGTATATATAATCATTAGAAGTTCTATAGCCTTAACCATGTGTCACACTTTCTTGAGTGCTCAGACCAGACATGTGACCTTCAGTTTAGTTGGCTAGTATCTAGTTTCTGCTGATGTGAGAATCTTGAAGAGGAACATAATGGGCTCTACTATGGTTGATGGAGGTGAGGTCTCAAAGTCTAGAGTTTTTTCATGTTATATCTCCTTAAGTAGTGCTCATTCTGATTTTATATGGAATATTATCATCTCAAAGCCTCTCTATTTAGAAGCATCAACATTGAAGAAGAGATATTACATGTTATTATAATGTACTAGAAATAGACCCTTGGTAAATACTACTTATATATCATTGAATGCCTTCTCTTCTTTTTCTGTGGGCTTTTCAAGGGATGTTTGGGTGGAGAATTGGGTTTGTGATCTTCCTTTTACTAGCACATCCTTAAGGAGTATTATCTTATATGCCTGTAGGAGCTCTATGTGATAGGCATAAAAGGGCATGTAGTTCCTCAGCCATCCTGTCATGCCAAGGTAAGTCTCTAAGTTCTTTAGATTCTTAGGGAATGTGATTCTTGCCAGTGCAGCAATGCAATCCTCTATCAGTATGAGGCTCAGAGATGAGACCTTATGTTCTAGTAGTCTAACTGAAGGGAAGCTGATAAATACTTTCTTTAGATTGATGATAATGTTTTTGTCATAAAATAAGCTAAAGATCTTTCTTAGGTGTTTGCTGTGTTTCTTCATGGTGATACTTGCAGCAACCAGGTTATCAATATAATAGTGGACAAACTTCTTAAACTTCTTTAGGAAGAGGTCAATTTTATGCTATATATATACTAGCAAGTTTATATATCTCATTATAGTAACTGAGGGGATCTCTTGTCTGCAGTGCAATACAACTGATAAGTGTCATTAGTGGTCATGATAGATCCTCTATTAGTAGAAGAAGCTCATGCAGTTAAGAATAGTAATGTAGTAGCATTCTTTCATAAAGTTGATGATCTCTACCTGCTATATCATTAGATATACATCAGGCTTAATTATCTTATTTAGTTTCTGGACATCAATGACAGGATGGCCTTTCTATATACTATTTACTTTCTTTCAAACTATAAATACTGGGTATCTAGAGGGGGTGTGGTCTGTTGCTCATTCCATGTGCCCTTAAGCATGTAATTTGTTGAAGAGTTCATCTATGACCTCATGATCTTTCTGGCCTAGAGAGTATACCTTTACTTGGGTTTGAAGCTTGTGATCCTTCAGTGGTAAGAGGGGAATTTACATCCACTCATCCTCTAGCAGGTTCATGATATTACCACAGTCTTCTCAAATTTTAGGAAATTCATTGTAAATCTATGCAAAGTATTTTGTAGTCTCCTTGTCACCATAGATTGTTATACTATTAGGTAGTTTTACTTCTGCCCCAGTGAGGTTGATGTTGATGGCATGTGGAGATTCCTTCAGTAACTCTAGTATATTTAGGTTGTCATTTAGCTTATACTGGGGCTGTTTCTTAGGTAGACTAAGAGCTAATAATTTCACTGTAGGGTCAATCAAGTATATACTAGTAGTATTATATTCTCTCAGAGTGCTGATGTAGAATCTCTATGGGATTGTAACCTATCTATTCATATTGTTGATGATATAGGTGAATGGGAGATTATAGTCTATAATTTGCATATATGCCTGGAGTAGTAGTATGGCAGGGTCAAAGATATAGTCTCTATCCATAGGTAGATGTTCCTCTTTACCAAGGTAGCATCTGAGGGGAATTTTCACCTCTGATCTGGGCAGAATGATGACTTTAGCATCTGAATATACTGACCTGATAGCTTGATAATCTTTTCTTAATATCATCAAAATTTTGACTTCTACATCCTCACATGACTTTATTCACAGCATCCTCTTGTCTAGATCTATGATGATGCCCTCCAGTGCTATATTATCTATACCAAGTAGTAGGTTAATATGGAGGTTGTTGATGACATGTGCTTCCACTAAAATCTAAGTAAGTACTGGTGTATGTTCCTCATCTAGTAGAATTATAGATAATATAAGTAGAATTATAATCATCTCAGAGGATTCTATAGAGTCTCCAACACCTCTAACTGATATTCATGGGCAAGTCAGGCATAATATCTTATTACATTGCTGCTCAAGAAACTTCTTGTTTATGAGCATCATTGTGCAGCCAGAGTCTACATATATTAGTAGTAGCTTGAAGGTGTTCTGGCAGAATGTCATGATGGTAGTATATTTCTAGTTGCAGAATATATAACTGTATGGTGTATCTAAGTCAGCTGGCTACTGGGATACTATTACTCATGGTGCAAAGTCAGGGCTTGCATGGAAGGCCTGTGGAGTTGCCATGCAAGTCTTCAGGTGCTTATATAGGTTATTGTGTGAATTAAACACTTCACTGCATCTATAATAAGTGGCTGTTGTAGAGTCTACATGAAATGTATTTACCTCTAAATCATACACACCATCATTATATAGCTGCTTCTGTGGATCATCCATGGGCATTTCTGTATCATCATAGTAAGGGTTGAACTCTGCCTCTTGGTCATATGGATCTTTTATGGACTCCTTTAATTTCTTGGGGTCAGCATGGAATGCTACTTATTTGTGTGGCTGCTGATTCCATGGCTGCCTGCTGAGCAGGTTAGTGTTAGAGGTACTCTTAGATGCTAGTAGCTGGAGCTGTTGCTTTGGGGCTGACAGTTTGAGATAATCTTACTGGGCTTTACCTTGATAATTTCTGTTGTGCTGATTGTAGTGGCTGTCATATTAATTATTATTACTATTATATTAATTGTTGTTCCTGCTGTAGTTGTGGTACTATCTATTAGTATAGTTCTATGCCTGGTATCTGAGCTGATATTAGTAAGTGAGCTGTTCAAACTGATGGGGGTATGATCCTCTATCATGCTCATAATAATTACTTTAAGGGGTAAAGTTACTATAATAGGATTCATACTGATTATACATACTGTTTATATATTAATCATTACTTGTGAATCAATCTATTCAGTTGGTCTGCTTGCAGTAAATAATCTCAGTGAATTTTTCAATGATCATATCCTCTTCTGGTTCATTAATAGTAGCTCATAAGGTGACATCTAGATTGTTCCATGCATGTAGGATCTGGGCATACTTGATGTCTCCTTAGCTGCAGTGTTTAGCAGCTGAAGATATATTCAGAATATAGAAGATTAAATTATGCCTATCATGAAGATCCTAAAGTGAGTATTTTATCTTATTGAGCTTTTATAATGCTTGATTACTCTTGATGTGGAATTACTGTTGAAGAATTTTGATTCACTCTTTTACTTCATTATCAGTTGCAATAAGACCTGTACAGGTGATATTATTAAGCTCCTGGTTCCATTAGAATTCTGCTTCTTCTTTAAGGTATGAATCTAAATTCTATTAAATTCTTGCTGCATCCCTAGTTAAGACTATAATCTTAAGCTAGTTCATAAACACATGTATATCTCTATAATAGGTCTTGCCTTCTTTGTTAATAACATCATCATGGCCCCATAATGTTGGTGCATCAGGATAGAAAAAACTGATGTCCTGGGGTTTCCATGGAGTAGTTGATATCAGTGATGCAGGTAGAAGCTGCACTGATGGCTGGGCTAGTACCAGCTAAGTAATAATGGCCCTGGTATGGAAGAGCAATTTCTGTAGGGTTTGCATCTGATGTGAGGTGAAACCTGTATTATCAGCAGATTTACTGGTGCCTGTAGTGGCTGAGGTGCTATTCATGTTTGACATATTATCTGGCTGTCTAATGGATAGTGACTGTAAGAGTTACTCTTTATTAGTTGGAGTTATATCTGAGGTTTCTGGAGACTCTATGGGTGTTAACTCTAATACTCTGTGAAATAATGTGCTACTCAGTACTGGGTTAATCTGTAAGGGTAGTTGAGCTGAACAGGGTGAGGTGTTACTCTCTAAGTGTGGCTTTAAGTCTAGTGAGAGGTATACCTATCTTATTGGTAAAGTCTTGAAGAATGCTTCTTCCCAGTAGGTAAATGTGTAGCTCTGCTTGAAGCAGTCTGTATGGTTATGAAATTTAAGAACCACCTGGTTAAGTGATGAGCAATTAATGGGCCAGTCTGATGATATTAGTGAGACCACCTGAGCATCCTTGAAACTTCTATGTGAATTAACTTATGAGTGTGTATGCCCTTGTGGTTCTACAGATGTCTGCCTAGACTTAGACAGAGGGTTTAGGTGGGTAGTTTGCTCAGTCACAAACATTACTCTTATGATTATAGTGTCCTGTAAAGAGTTATGATAAGGAAAGTTAGAGTTGAAATACTCAATAATCTGATGAGCAAGTTCTACTATCTGAATATGAAAGATCATTCTGTGGTTCTTTGGATACAAGGGCTGCTGATATCAATGACTATTGTTGGATGAAATAAATCTTTCAAGGGGAAGAGTTTGTAGAAAAGTGTGGAAAGTAAGAAAGATACTATGCTCTTTTGAAATAAGAGTAACTGGAAGATGCATGCTGATGTGATAGATGTATATGCACTATACCTTTTTAAGGAAAGAATTATAGGTAATCTTAGAAAAATGTGAAAAATAGAAAGAGAAAAGTGCTTTTCAGGGGGGATAAAAAAGTGGGTGATTTCTGAGAAATGTATGGGGAAATTTGTATGAGAAGGCCTTGGGTGATCACTCCATGAGCAAAAGATGATCTGAATGTGGCACAACAAACTTGTATAACAGCCTCTCAGTATCAGGGGGTAATATAGTGAATGAAAGTAAGCAAGTAGAACAGTTATAACAGGGTAATTCCCATGAAAGTTCTGTGGGTAGCTTGGGATTTTTTTGCTGGGCTCAGTAATCTGAGGTAGATGTCCATGGATTCATCAGGGGATCAAGTAGAATAGTATGTGCAGAGAATAATGAGAATGCAATTCAATTAGAATTGTCTGTAATAAGGATGAAGCTATTTAGATGCTAGGTATAGAGTATAGTTCATGAGGAGAATGAGGCCTGAGTAGATATGGCTTTTAGAGAGAAGTCTGTAAAGTAGATGAGATGAGTGGAAGAGATAGAGAAGAGACAGGAACCTATTAAAGGAAATGTGGAAGTAATGAAAGCAGGGAGATACAATAATAACTCATTGTAAAGACTGGAGAACCCATAGAGAACCTTACATCTTTTGTAAAGACATGCTATTAATTATAATTAGGATAACTTAAGATGAAAACATTGTGTAGAATAAGGTTGTATTGCTATGGTTTCTGGGCTGCCCATGGGTATTTATATCTCAGGGCCTGACTAAGCTAACTGTGTGACTAAGCATACTGGCTACTTCATGGTATGGAGTGCAGGTGTGGAGTGTAGGTGCATAACAACTAATTTCTTTCCTCTTTTTGGTTTTAGACTGCTGTCTCTCCACATTCTTAGTGTTGATGTTGGATTGTTGATTTTATTTGTAAGATTATAGAATTTATAGGGTTATTTTGAATTGAATTTATTAATATCTTCATTTAGTATGTATATATATATTCTATTATCTGCTGCTCTTTATTAGTCTCTTTTATTATTTACTATTCTCTATGCTTTTTACCATCTATATCTTTATCTATCTTGCTTTATCTTTATTTAAATATTACTTCTTGCTTTTTACTGTCATACCTTCTATTATCCTGCCTTTCTGGGTTCCTTTATCTTTTACCCTCTCTATGATGAATTTAATGTCTTCTCCTCCTTTAGTTTCTATATCTAAGACTCCTCTGAGTTCTATACTATTATTAGTTTAGACTCCTATTCCTTGTTGTACCTGCAACAGCTATTATAAGTAATATACTATTAGTTTTTAATATACCTGGTATTTAATGTGTCTGAGTTTAATTAGGATAGCTACTCCTCTGGTGTCTGTTCTCTCTAGGTCTGTTCTGGATGAGAGCTGTGTCTACTTGGATTGTCATTGCCAGCTTCTGAACTCCTATTATAAGTGTTGTGATGAGTGTTGAGCTGCCTGTAGAGCTCTAATTAGGCCTGATACTACTACTATTACTCAGATGCTTCTGCTCTGTACTGACTGTGACCTTAAACCTCCACCTGACTACTGAAGTAGTTGTTGTACTGCCTGTAAGAAGGGGATTAGAATTAGAGTAATTATTAAGTGTATTGTGTGTGAGGTCTCTTTATTAAATCATCATGAGAGATGCTGTTAGAACTACTGAGATATTACTATTATTTATTACTATAAGAGTTGTGATTTTAGGCTTCTTTCTGATGGCTGATTTAGTCATTATCTGAACTATTATAATAATGAGGAGTCTTAGAGTGCTTTTCTATATCTTATTTATAATACTTATCTTTAGTGTTTTGATGGTCCTCTGATAGTTAATGTGGATGTCATTTGATGCCCTGCCTGCTCTATACCTGACATTTCATTTATTTTTACATTATTATCTAATGTTATCTACTAAGAACCTCTAGATCTTAGGTATATGAATAGGGCCTATCCTGTGTGTGGTGCTTTGTTCTGAGCTTCTGAGTTGCTCAAAACAAAACATTCTCAGGGTTATGCTAATTACTATAAGAATGGGGAGGTTACCTTTATTTTTCCTCCTATATCTAAGTCTATTAAAGGGTCTATTATTTACTTTTTCTTTTCTGGGGTTTATGAGCTATTATCTTTCTTCTTCTGAAATATATATTCAATTAATTTATTATTGTTATTTACCTCTGTTAGTTTTAAATCCTTCTCTCATCTTTCAGTTAGTAAGTATCTATATATCATGCAGGTCCAGGGTAGTATCTACCACATAATAGGGCTGTTGAAGGCAGGTATGAGCTCTATTACTTTTACTCAGCTTTATTTTCTTAATCTCTAGGAGGCTGTCTGGGATTATATTTGGGGTTGAGATTTTAAGCCTAGATGGTATGAGATTATTGCCTTACTTGATGCCTATATCCATTTGAATAACCCCTTTATTAGTGTTCTCTATCAGGCTAAGAATGTTCTATATGATAGTGCTGATGGGTCTTTTTACCTGCATCTGAATCCTTCCCTTCATCTTGTGTCAAATAAGGATGGAAGGTATTATTATGATCTATCTATTACTACTAATGAGCTTACTCTGTTCATACCTGACATAACCCATGAATTCTCTAATATTAGTTATAGAGATGTGTATCTCTATCTCTATCAGGCTCTTATTGCTAAGGACCTATCAAGCCATTAGGTTGCACTTCAGAAGCTCTGAGAGGATGATCTGGCTTTGAATTTTATAGGGTCTTCCTTAGGATTCATGATAATAAGCCTTACATCAGATTTAATAGTTTATCCTTACATCTTCATTCATTTTCAGCATCCTCTCTTCTTTCCTTTGATGTATGCTCTGTTCTACCTTACTGAAGGGTTTAGCTATTCATATCATATAACTCTGGGTGGTTTGATGGCTGAAGGTTAGTCCTGCCTTATATATATCTTAATGTTTTGATTTACTGACTGGCTTTCTATTTCCTAGGTGTGCCTTATAAGTATAAGAATCTGATCATTGCTTAGTTCTGTTACTATCAGCTTTATATCTGTGCTGATTCCTTTAACCTTCCTTATTGTAGCTAGTTTCTCTTTCAGTAGTAGCTGCTGAATATGTAACTAGCTATTAATAACTTTAGGCTTGAATTTCACCTTCATAATTAGTTAAAGCTCTGTATGGATCTCTATAGCTCTTTCTGGCTTTAGATGTAGAACAACACTGATATTAGCAATACTAATTATAGTATACTACCTACTCATTTTGTTAGGAGATTCTATCATTATTGAAATATCTATCAGGATTTCATGGCTTTAATGTGTCACTTCTGCAAGCCTGCTCTATTTATTACCTTCACTGTGAACCCTGAGTGGGAGGAGATTCAGTCTGAGCTTCTCTGTGATGATAATGAGGAGTCTATACAGTATTAAAATGACTGGCTTGATTTGATTGCTAGGGTCTTTAATATGAAGAATCAGGCCCTACTTTATGAGATCAAGGGTGATGCTCTGGATAAATATATTACTTATATTTAGATAATTAAGTATTAGAAGAGAGGGCTGCCTTACTCCTACATTCTATACTGACTAGAAGATGATCTATATTTCATTGAGAGGATAGATGATATTATGTCTACTGAGGTACTAGATCCTGAGGAGCTAGAGGAGTAGTTACTTTATGATATTGTTATTAAATAGCTGCTGCACAGGCCCTATAGTCTGTGTTTTAACCCTAATGCTCTCTACTGTAAGAGGGATGTTAATAGTGAGGTCTGTTATATCAAGTAGTTCTTCAAGCCTTTCACTGAGGAGATAACTATCTGCTAATTATGATATCCTTAGTACTGCTGTTATGAGAGTGGCTATTACTTTACCTACAACTTGAATAAGGCTGGCTCTATTGAGGTTGATAATAAATAAATTGTCTCTCATAATCCTTACTTGACTTAGAAGTATAAGGCCCATATTAATATTAAATGCTGTGTTGACATCTCTATAGTCAAATATCTCTATAAATATATTATGAAGGGTTCTGACTATATCACTATCAGTTTTAATGTGAGTAACAATGAGATCCATGAGTACTACCTGAGTCATTATGTTGATTGTACTGAGGCAGCCTGGTAGACTCTGGGCTTCAGTGTAGAGGACTATTACCCTGAGAATATGAGCCTTATTATCTACCTTCTAGGCAGGCACTGTGTTGTATATAACTCTAAGGAGCTCTGTGAGATTATTTTTGACTACCTTGATGGCCAGACATCTTACCTACTTACTTTCTTTAAGTATAATTATAATAATTCTGGGTCTATCTATCTGTACTATGACATGCTATATCATTTCACCTGGGACTTAAAGAATCTGTGCTGGAAGTGCCAGAAAGAATATTCTATTAGTAATATTATAGAGTAGATATATCCTCTCATGCCTTTTCATGATGATGTATACTATCTATACTATTTACTTACTATTCTGAGGAGGTCTAAATCTTTTGATGACCTACTAATAGTTGCTGGCATCAGATAGAATACTTTCTAGAAGGTCTGCTATGCAAGAGACATCATTCAGTGTAATAATGAGTGAGAATATACCTTTAAGGAGGCTTTGAAGATAGAAACTGAGGAGGTACTTTAGAGGATGTTGATATCTATTATTATCTATACTAACCTGCTGTCTGTTACTGACATCTAGGCCTGTTTTTCAATCTTATTTACTAATGATCTGGACTTCATCCTTGAAGCCTACTTCTATGATTTACCTGATGACTGAATCCTCTATGAGTTAGCTGTTAACTATGAACTTCACCTTATCTGAAAGAGGCTTACCTGGGAGAGCCTTGAGTCAGAGGATATTTAAACCTAAGATCTACTAGAGCTACATCATGGGTAGAAGCTGAAGAAGAATAGTAATCCTCTGATCACATAGGAGCTTACTTATAACTATTAGGTGCTGGCTATTAGAGCTGAGGAATATGAAGCTCAGTTCAATATGAATCAGTATTTAGCCTATAATACTATTCTTATAGCTTTGAATACTAATCCTTATAATGTGATGTTTTTCCTCAATAGTTCTAGTAGAACAAATAAGATGTTTATCTATAATACCCTTACTAACTACTTATAGTTTCTAAGTCAGATTATACTCTATATTATTAGTATAGATATTATTACTTAGCTTCTTTCTAATAGTTATACTACTCATAAGTGCTTCTATATCCTCATTGATATCTTACCTATATTGACTTGCAACATATCATGTGGTACTCAGCTGACTGAGCTTCTTTACTGAACCTCTCTCATTATCTGGAATGAAACTCTAATAACTTACTACTATATCTTTGATGTAGTTGATTGGACTCTCTGTGATCTCTAGGCTGATTTGCCTGGGGATAGCAATGACTTTAATAGCATTCTGACTGTCTTTAGTGGTAACTTTCAGCAGACCTTACCTGTTGTCCTCTGTGGTATATGAGATGACACTGTAGATGCCTGCATGTAGTGTGCTAAGGTTTGATTCTCTCTCTATATGCTCCATCTTTACTAGAATATGTGTCTCTTGACTGCTACCCCTGAAGGTAGATTCTTTGCAGATTGGTTGATTAGTATGTTATATGATATAACTTTTCAGAGTTATTAGTTAATTTCCTCTGAGTTACATTGAATCTCTAAGATTAATGAGTTTATTAATTGAGTATATCTGAATCTATAGGATTAGTTCTGTTGAAGGGGTTACTTTCAAGGTTGGGTAATCCTCATGCCCACTAATGATACTGTTGCTTGACTCAATAAGGACCTTCTGAATTATCTGCCTGATGAGCCTATTAAATACCTATTAATTAATATAAGTAAATAGAATGATGATTAGCATCATGAGATTACACAGAAATTCATATATACTCAGAATGCTCTATCAATTCAGCCTTTAATTTTATAAATTAAATGAGATATATCTCTTATGTGTATGTATAATCTGAACTTATAGTATGATATTTACAATGAATTCTATATGATCCTTCTTATTTATTCATTCTGATGTCTAAAGATCTAATTGGATAGTAAGCTATTTAATGATGAGGTGTGACTTCTATATCAAATTAAATTGTCAAGTAATGTGGAGGATTTTATGGTTATAATAGTTTAACTTTAGTTCTCTATATAGCCTGCTTTTGTGATGATAATCAACAAATCACAGGGTTAATTACTCAGCCATATTGGAATTGATCTCTGAGATTTAGTTTTCTCATATGATTAGCTCTATATTGCTCTCTCATGTGCTATGAATTGCCATCAGATCTTAGTGCTTATAAGTAATGTGAATTGCTATTAGATTATAGATAATATAATTTATCCTGAAGTTCTTCACTTTTGATTTTAATATCTATATCTAGCCTCTTTACTCCTTTTTTTTTAGCTTTCTATTAAATTTATTGTGTCTTTCTACCTCCCTTATGATGTCTCAGTCCCAGCCCTAGATCTATATCTTTATCTTTGGTGGTTTTATCATCACTGACCTTAGCAGCCATGTTCCATTAAATAGGAATATTGAGGTTAATGGCTTTGCCACCCCTGCTATCCTCTGTGACATCCTGGGTTTTGAGGTTGAGCTGAAGCTGCCTGTGATGCTTTAGATCTATAATCTTAATTAGCTGAATTTCATGGAGGATATATTCATTCAGACTGAGAGTACTCTAGCTGTGAAGTATATTTCTGTGACTAATGTAGCTACTATGTCTAATATTATTATGATAGTCTCATCTTTTCATCCTTAGTTAGGCTCTGGGGCTGTTGGTTCCTCTGAGTATATAGAGGTTAGTATTAGCTCTAATAGCCTGTTTTTATTCATTATTGCTGTTTGTATTGCTCACTGTGATATGCCTACTAATTATTCTGATTGTGTTTTTAAGGTCACTATTAAGATCTATAAGAGCTGTGATGATGATAAATACTCTAAATTTAGAATCTTTAGCATCTATTATATCTTCTTAGGATCTCTATATTGGAGCTGTGTCCTTCTGCTGTGTATTGGGAATTTAATTTCTATTAGTGATAATACTATTAGGTTTTTTACTTATAAGGAGAAGAGATCCCTTGCTATGATTATTAAGTAGTTTACCTACTTAGATAATGTTGATGTCTCTACTGTCTCTAGCTCTAGCCCTACTAGCTTAATAACCTCTATTTAGTATGTCTTCTCATCTGATCTTTCACTTTGTATTTACTAACTTGCTTCTTCTTTCCTCTAGTAATAGAGTCATTAAGTGGTGTAAAATCTCTACTGCTACAATCTCAAGTGCCTCTTAAGTTACTACCTTCTTTGCTGATGAACCTCTATTAACTCTGTTGAGATTTCTACTTGTATCATTATTTGCTGCTGAAGATGAAGGAGATATAGGGGTAAATACTAATAAAGGAAAAGAAAAAGATGGTGAGAATGCTACATTAAGTAAGTTACTCCTATATGTGCCAGGTTAGGCCATAAGATCTTTAAAGGAGAGGAAGAGGCCATACTCTCTGAGTCTACCCCTATCTAATGCTGAATCTTTAACATCTTCTGGGAGTTCAAACTTAGAGGATAAGACCTCTATTACCTCCTCTAATGATAATTAGGAGGACTCTAACACTAAGAATACTTCTTCTTCTTTTGATAGTGATACTGATGAATCTTCTATAAAGTCTTTGAAGAGAAAGAGGTAGATAGTTCTTAGTTATAGAGTTTCATTCTTTAGCCCCTAATCTGGTGTTTTGTAGGCTTACTCTATGACATCTCATTCTATAGTAGGTTAGGGGCTTTTTTTGACCTCTGAGGTTATTTTTCATTCAGTTCAGGCCTTATACAGGCCTTATACAGGTGTTAACATAGGACTTCAATTGATCACATAACTTTGAATCACTAAGGGATAGCTTGATGAATAAAAAGGTGATGTGTGGATGCATAGTACTGTAAATTAGAACTTATATTTAATAGTACTTCTGAGGCTTGCATGCTAAAGATTGAATAACTCTTTTATATTTGAAGGCTTCTTACCTACCTACCTTCATTCTTTAAGGTGATATCACACATCAGAATAGGAGGAAAGAATCAATTGATTCCTCTATAAATATCCTACATCTAAAAGGAAATAATAGCTGGGTAGTGCAGTAAAACCATCCTTATTCTTAGTAAAAGTAAGTATTTATGAGTCATGAGTAAATCCTTCCATTCCTATATATATATATATATAAAATTAAGTTTGAAATCACATGCTATAAGAACATTCTGAGAGATCTACCTCTTTTGATTTCATCACCCTAACTAAGTATTTATAGAGATTAAGATAGAGAGATGAGTGCTATCTAATATACCTATAATATCTCTATAGAATGGCTATTATTTTGATTGTAGTCCCAGAGATTTCTCACTATAATCCTCCCTAAAAATCTTAATAATATGTTTATATAAGATATATATTACATTAAGAACTTCATAAAATACTTTAATAAAACTAGTTAATATTTCACCACATAATTTACTGACTATTAAATTAATACTGAGATAGTTGAAATTGAATGTTGAAATATCTTGCTGATGTTTTAATAGAATATTTTCTAGGTAATAATATATAGAAATATTAACATCTTTTACTTGATCTTAATAGTATTTAATATGCCAGATTTAGTGAAATCAGTATTTATTTTAAGTTATTTAATAAGTTTTACTACTATATTCAATCCCATTCTTATCATATTTTATATCCATTGGGTGTGGGTGTTTGGATCAAGAAGCTGCACTATAAATTAATGGCTGCAGTAGTGATCTATATATATACTCTAAAAACTAGTAGGTATATACAGTGTAGCCTGAACTACTATCATGCACACTATTTAATAGATTAATTGTTAATAGTCTCATTCTATCTTGTCATTACTGTTCCCCTCACATTGTTGTCACTTGCTGGCTGTGCTGAGTTCCATGATGACTCCAAAAATCATGAAAAAAAATGTAAAAAGATAGAAATTTATAAGGATAAATATGAAAATCTTACAAAAACTACTTCCTTCAGATAGTTATTTTTTTCTCATTTAATTTCCTTTGAAAAATGCTGACCTTTTCTATTTTAGCCAGAAATCTTCACTATATATGCTATTGAAGTTTAAATATACCATTCAACATTCTGACCCAGTATAAATTACAAAAATCTGCAGTGGAACTGAACATGAGGCAATTTTTATTATTTAAATTGAACTGTTGAATGGTTCACTAGCCATTCAATGGTAAATTTACCTTTGAACAGTAAATTTATCATTGGCACTGAATGCACCCTAAAAGTCATCTGCTCCCACAAGTGACAACCCCGATATTAGTGGAGCAGTGCAATGAAAGCCTTGGCATTACTTCCATCACCCTGTTTGGTGTCCATGATTTGGCGATCAAGGCCCTGCAGCCCCGCGACCGATCCAAGGGAACAAACGGAGAAGGCCGAAAGATTCACAGCAGGAGAGAAAATCTCTCAGCAAAATTGGAATCTTTACGAGTTACAATTCAGGATGCCCGCCTCACTTTGCGTTCAAATCCCGTCGCCTTAATTTCCAGGATGTTTCGATCGCGCGAAGACTAGTTGCCCAGGCAAGGTCCAGAGGATCAACGTGACCTTGATCACGGGGGACCTTCGAGAAGGCCGCTAAAACCTTCTAGTGCTTATTAATGGTGGATTCTCCACCGCAAACAACCTTGGCAGGATCCCCCTGGAGAGACGAAAGGCCTCGCTGAACTTTTATTGGGCATGATTCGTTTGTTGTCGCCCAACCCGCTGTGCCGAAGACCCGCGCTCCCTAACCACCAAGCCTTCTCAATCATATGAACTCTCATGTCATGGCATCTGGATTTCTACCCGGGCACGATTCCGAATAATTTCTCCCAAACCTCCGACTTCAATTTGCCTTCTAGAATACTTGGCGAAGAGTACTATTGCAACCTCCGCGGAAGTGTATGAGCCTCTCCAGAGGACGAGTTGAATAGCCTGCCATCGTTGATATCCAGCCCATATCACGAAATCACTCGATCAATATGTACCAACCAATTGCCGTTCATGCATTCAAGTTGTCATCCCATAGTTCCTGGCATCCTCCAGCCCCCATGCTCGTGTTGAGAGCACGTCCCGCCCGCTCCAGCCACAGCCAGGATAGAGGTTTCCGCTTTGTTTGAAGATAGCCCAGATTTAAGACTCAGCGATACAACATTGTTCTGCTCCGAAATGGCGGGTTAGCCAATCTTGCTGCCTCGATCCCTTTCTGCAAGAGCATCCTGCGCTGCCACAATTCCGATATTTGACCCTTCTAAACCCAACAACCAATTGCGAACCATAGATCCAGAATCCTCCTGGTCGGCGCAGCAGGTACGAGTGCTCTGTCACTTCCATGAAGCATTAGTCTGTTCCGAGAAAAAGACCTAGTAGCACATTCCTGCCCAAGCTCATTGAGGTGGTGTATGAGGCGCAGCAGCACCGGCAAAATGCACAGCTTTCGGCAAACAACACCCTACAACCTTCCAACGCAGCAGAAACATAGCAAATCGTGACTGCGCGATCGAGTTACATCCATAGCGCTAATTGCTAATCCATGAAGTCTCGTAAAACCATCCTGTGTCCCGCGCTGAAAACGGTCTGCAGAATGATCGCCGTCAGGACTTGGGATGGAGTACTTCGCACCGCCACATCAATGTTTCAGCCCCTTCAAGTCTTTGCCCAATGGCAGCATCTCATCCCATTTTCGACTATTTTCCCCCAAAACCCGGGCTATGGTGCCTTCAGCCGTCCCGTAAAACAGAGCCAGCCAACGAAAAACTCTCCCAGAGACACAACCACCTTGCGCCCAGAGCGCCGGGTTCACGAACTGCAGGCTTGCACCCCCTCCCTGCATCGATCCCCCCTCTCCCCCTCTTTCCCCCCTCCTTGACCATCGAAACCAGGCGGAACGAAAAAAAAAAAGAAAGCAAAAAGGTAAAAAATTCCGTAAATCGAAAACGCTTCACTTTTCCCCCTCCAAGACCCCAGCATCATACTCCTTTGTCACCGACGTCTCCCTCCCTTGATTAATAATTCACTCTGTCCGGATTCCCCCGCTGCCTTCCAAGGCTGTCCACGAAAAATGCCCTGTGAAAGGGGGCCGGTTTGAGTCAACGAGTTCCTTCATTCCAAGTGTTGCTGCATGCCGTTTGGGTCCTCATACGAGGTACGACAGGCGAAAGCGACACCCGACCAAGGAATGATAGGCGGGCGCGACTGCGGATCAGCCTGACAAGGCCACCCTTGGCTCGATGAGTCCTGGCTTGGGAGGGTCTGATTGGTTGCGCTGTTGGAGCCTGAGGAGAGACACATTTGTCCGGTCACACATTAGGCGCAGCTCTTTGGCGGGCGCAAGCGTGAGTCAGAGAGACAGACGCGCTTGGGGGGGAGGGCGGGGCGTGGTGTAATCAGTTTTACCTGTATTGTTACTGGCTGATTGCAATTGTGAATTATTTGGGAATCTTTCGGTTTTTTTTCAAAAACAGAAATTATATCGATGTTTGAAATAATAAGAAATCATTTTACTTTTATTGGGGTGTCTGTTTTAATATTCGATAAGTCCATTTTACGAAGGACTCATAGCATCCAATACTCATCTTCAATTACTCGTAACCTTCACAATCTTTTGTGCGGCAGCTTCGAAATCAGTCTCCAACAGTACATTCTCAAAGCCAGACGTTTGAATCTAGAAGTTGTATTAGTGATTGGCAAGTAGCAAATTGACAGTATATAGTTACTACTTCCCAATTGAGTACCCTCTTCATAGTTTGTACCTTGAAGGCGAACCACGATTGGAAACCTGAATCCTCCCGTCGCAGCATAAGCAGCGAGAATGGACTCGGCAATCATATCACAGCGAACGATTCCTAATAACAAGCTTTATTAGCTATAAAAACTGTAAGTCAATATGTACTCACCGCCGTATATATTTATGAGCAGGCCTTTTATGCGTGCATCGCCCTGTAGAATCGAAAATGCCTTTGATAATGTCTCCCTTGTCGCACCTCCACCAATGTCCAAGAAGTTTGCACATTTGCCGCCGTACCAAGTGATCAAGTCATTCGTCGCCATGGCCAAACCAGCACCGTTAACAATAACACCAATATTACCGTCAAGACGGACGTAGGAAAGACCCAGCCGCGAGGCTTCATATTCATCTTTCTCCTCCAGGGAATGTTCTTCGAGGCTAAACAAGTCGTGCTGTCGAAATCTGGCCGAGTCATCAAAGTTCAATTTTGCATCGAGACAAATAAAGGATCCATCCATTGTGCGCGCAAGGGGATTCAGCTCGAGGAGAATAGCATCTTTGTCCTGGAATAACCGTACTAGTTGATGCACGATATGTGAGACCGCTCCCATTTCGTCGTCAGAAAATCCAAACTGGGCCTCGATATAGGCCATAATCTCAGGGGTGATGCCAGTAGAGACATGGAACCGGAACCGCTGGAGTCGATTCACGTTTGACTCAATATTGACACCTCCTTCATCAGACATCAAGAGAACAGGCGTATCCTTTTCACGATCAAAAGTGACGGCCAGGTAGAATTCCTTGGCAATATCAACGGCTTTGTAGATGTATAGTTGGTTTACTGACAGGCCACCGGGTGGAGTCTGGTTCGTTACGAGACGATAACCGAGCATCTTGGAGGCGTTTTCAAATGCCTCATCCGGTCTAGAGGTTTGTTAGAGCTGGTAACTCGTTGCTGTTGTCGCAAGAGACCCACGAGTTGATAATGCGAACGCCACCTTTTCCATCACTGTTGAACTTTCCCTTACCGCGCCCACCGGCGAGGATTTGAGCTTTTAGAACTGATGGCACACCTGATATTGCATTAGCACCGAAGAGCGGTCCAGAAATTCCATCAATCTTCAAAACCCACCTATATTGTATACAACATCGCAAGCCGCCGCGGGGCTCCTAACTAAAAACCCGTTGGGAACAGGAATACCGAACTGATCAACATAAGTCTCATCAACTTCATGATACCCCTTAGACGGCCCTGACTTACACTCTTTAGAAGGTGATGTGAGTGGTGTTCTAGGAGACTTAAATAGCGTACGTGTTTTTTGAATATTTCACGGTGCTACTCAGGCATTAGCTTCCCGGGCATGCTATACTGATAAGTATCAGAAAAGGTAATCATGCCTCTCGTAGGGGAGATAAAAAGGACCGCCAACGCAACATCTTGACGCGGATTTAGTTGCTTCTTGGTTGTTTGAAAACTGCTACCCCGTACAGAGTTAGGAGAGGCGATATTTACGGTGGTGATGATATAAAATAAATAAACTTCGCACATGACATCAACAGAATAGGGTTCAGCATGTCCTTTTTGTCTCTCGACTGGTCTTGAATAACCGCTTGGTAGAGTTCCGGGGCCGAAAAGTTTGTAGCTTCCTCGCCCTCTCCGGAATATGCGTTCATTTTAAATCAAAGCTATATCATAGCGGGCAAAGCTGGCCAACAAAGAGCATCACATTGATTAGGGGTGTGAAAGAGGGGATTTAAAGTCATCATAAGGTCCTTCTTACACATTGATTCTTCCTGGATGGCATAGTTGCAAAATTGTGAAAGTCAATAATAGAAATATATGAAGGTTACTTTTAATAACTACACTCCCAACAAGGAAACCACGAGAAATTAAAAAGAATATTTATCCAGTCCTCAGCTGTAACCAACGTCTGAAAAACTATCAATAAACATAGCTGATATCCATCCAAGCCCCGAAATAGAGGCGAAACCATTTATATACAGATGCCTAAGAAATACGAAAAGATGAAGCAACGCGGGCCAGGGGAGGCGAAGATAGTATCTCCCATTTCAACGATGCCAATGCAGAATCTATATTTGGAGATTTACACAGACAGGCGGATGCATTTTATGTCTCTATTTCCATCTCCTTCCTAGTAGTTATTCTTCTTTATTTCTTCTGTTGCCTGGTAGGAATGATTTGGTGTTCGCCATTCCGCTTGTTCGTACGAACTCCTATCGAAGTGTTAGGAGGGGTGTAGAAATGCTTCGAATCTCCCAGGCTGACGATTACCGATCCCTGCCAACGCGCCAATACAAAAATAGGTTCCTTCATACGGGAAGAAGCGGAAACTGCATGAATTATGGAAGGAAAAGGTTTAAGTTTTGATAAAACTGAGTTTGGTATTCTGCAGTAACAAAGACAAGAAATGCCATGCCTGCTACGCTAAAAAATGCTATGCTAAAAGCTTCCTCGAAAGAGGTAGAAGCAGCAAATAAAGAAGAAAAATTGTGCAATGCAAGTGTCGAGAGCTTAATAGCGCGCCGAGTCGATGGGGGGAGGGGGAAATGAGTAGATAAATGCTGCTGGAAGAAAAAACAGCTGATAATCCAAGGATGCGTCGTAGGTGGGAGGAATATATTGAGGGAATTTATCGCAATCCACCTTTGATCTCTTGGAACTGAAACTCCCTTCAAGCAGAGATATCAATCAAATCTCGAGCGGTTCCCTCTTTCCGCATTCGCCTCACCTGTGTAAATGAGAAGACCTTGCTAAAAAGTGGCCGGCAGCCGAAGATATGCTGCGTTGTTCTCTGCTGCTGGGATGCCCAAATCTGGACGAGATATGCTGTGGTGTGTAGTCTACAAGGCAAGGACGCGGGAAGAGTCATCCAGGAATCGTCTACGGTAGCCGACAATTTCCGTCGCAACAGTGTTGAAATCTTTCACCTTATCGCGACGCATGTCGGTGATGGTTTGCTTGAGTCCAGCGACATACTTTTCTTTCTCTTCCGCAGTTTTGCCTTCTCTCAGCGACCCCATTTCAACGAGGATTTTGTCGTCTGCGCGTTCACGGCGGCCCTAAGTTAGCTTATGGATGTGGATAGGGAAGGAAAAGGGAGGGGGGATATAGGGGCGGAAGGTGGGGGGAATGTGGCCTGGGAAAAGTAAATGGACAATATAGTGAAGGAAATCTGAGAGCGGGAGAGCGCAAGGGAGGAAGTTATAGAAGTGTGAGGGGCAGAATCAAAGTCTCGACATCAACTCCGACGACGCACCACTCAAGCTCATGTCTCGGAAGTGCTGAAATTCACACGAATGGTCATTGCAGGCTCCGCCTGCAGCCTCATAGGCGCATATGTACTTTTTCGGATCGATATTATGGCTGTATGTTAAGGATCGATAACCTCCATTGATATCTTCCGAATAGAGAGGATGATATCGATACGCTCTGAATAGCTTTAGTGGGCTATTATAAGGCGTAAAGTACCGATGCTGTCGTTCTGCATGGGTTTCATCCTATGCAATAAATTAGACTAGGTTGATATAGCTGCTATGAGGGGATGCTTAATACCTTGACAGCTTCTAGTTCAACTGTAGCCACAGGTTCCTGGGAATCTAAAGTCAGTGCGTCAACATCCCGAGTTAGACGAGGTGAGTACAAGTCCCCGTCCGTGGACTTTAAACTATTGGGAGATGCAGGGCTAAACGGAGGCGTGTCTGTCGGATCGGGATTCTCTGCACCAAGGTCTGGCTCTGGCGGTTCATATGCGTCGGACCCAACAGAAGATTCTCGATAAAGCGCAGAACTTTCACAGCTATCTAGCCGGGATTCAGGAGGAGCTGGTTCGTAATGATTGTCAGGTGGGGGTACCGGTTCTTCTATCTGGGCTGGTCGCTCATCTACATCCATCATTTCAATATCCGTACGAGGTTCAGGAGACCGCCCTAGTGATTCATCAACAGATTGGGGTCCTGCGGGTGATTGTTCTTGCTCTTCGTCCGACTCGTCCTCGGTACTTCCCATAGACTCATCCATAGCGGAACTGGAGCACGTCGTTCCATCATGGGCAATGTCACCGGGGGAAACGAAGTCCTCTTCTGCTTTGGGGCGTTCTTCTGCGACTTTGTAAGGGTGAATGTTCATATCTATCGCCTCCTGGGATGTCTGCGGGAGCGTTCCAAAGCCCGGGAAGGCTGATTCTTCGGTAGTAGCCGGTGGAGCGGCGGCAAAGTCATGATCTCGGGCCATGCTATCGTTTGCTATAATCTCAGGGTTGATTTCACCATCCAAGTCGGTTTCTTTTGGAATATTAGGTTGCAATAGGACTGGAAAATGGTGATCCAAGAAGTGAGTTTCCGAGATCTATGCCAAATCTACCAGGCATGAATGCATCCAAGTGGTAGAGGGGACAAATGAAAATGAAAATTGTTGAAATAGTGCTCACCTTGATTTTTGTTTCCATCTTCCGCCTCCTCCAAACGATCCTTCGTTGCTTGGAGTTCCTCCATCGTTAATCCAGATGTTTCAATTCCAAGACTTTCGAGTTCTTCAACAAGTCGACGCTTTCCAGCTCTTCCTTTCTCGATCTCCGCAAGTAGTCTTTGCTCCTCCTCTCGGAATTTGGCTAATCTGGCAACGGATTTCTCCAACTCGGCTTCAAGTACAGGCAATCCGGATTCTATTTCTTTCTTTCGTAGAAATTTCTGCCGCATAGATTCTAATTGGGAGGGGTCAAGAGAAGATTGTGACAAAACTGACTGGCTGCGCAAAGCACCAGGGGCAATTGGGCTTGACTCAATTGCGTAACCCACCCGGGTTTTTGGGCTTTTTGTAATAGGAGCAAAAAGTCCAGGCTGACTCATGGGGGTTTCGACATATCCAGTTTCGGTTATCGGTTGCAATTGGGGCTCTTGATGACTTGGAATGGATGGACTCTCGTCGGCGGAGGTTGTCATTGAGCGAGCTGAGACACTGGGGGACTCGACCCTGCTGGCAGCTTGTTTTTCTTTATGTTTTTCTTTGTGGCGTCTCTCTAACTCTGCTATTTTCTGGCGCATGGCCAAGATTTCCATATTTTTCACGTGGAGATCGGCCTGTTCCTTTCCTCGGCCGGGCGTCTGAGGGCCTACCAGCGCCGGGGTAGATCGATGTGAATAATTGCGGGAAGGCAGATCAAAGAGAGGAGGAAAGTCTCGCATAGTAGGTTGAGTAGGTGGCGGATTTTTGTCGGATTGAGCGACCGGAAGTTGCGGCGTAGACAACTGGTGTTCGGTACTATCACCATCGGAACCGTACATGAATTCATCCTCACTGATGTCGATAATCACTCTGTGTTCAGTACTTGGTTGTTTTGGCTCCTGTCCAAATTGTTTCTGCTGAGGGGCAGGGCTAGGCTCGTCAGTAAAGTCCGAGGCCCTAGGCCGCTTTCGCGGGGCGCGGATCTTTGTGGATTTTTGTTCACTCGTGGGTACCAGATCATTGGAATTTGTTGAAAGCTTCTCGTTCTCAACGTTCGTAGGTTCGGAACTGGTCATGAACAATCCCGGAATACGAGCTGTGGTTGCTTGGTCTGGTTCAGGAGGGCGGTCAGGCAGCGGGTGACTTAGGGATGAGGGTAACTGGGATGGTTGGGATGAAGGCTGTAGAACAGGTCTTTGAGAGGATCCGCTCGCGGTGATTGCTAGTTGGGTGGCAGATGGGGACTCGGTAGCAGCCCGGGTTTGACTTCTCATGAGGCCTTGTTTTTTTAACTGTTCCATTCGTTGCCGGGCCAGCTCGGTTTGCGCCTTGTTCCTCTCCTTCATTCTGCTCTCAGTTGGGAGCTGTTGTGATTGCGGAGCTGATACCTCCGTGTCTATAGCAGCTGAGGTACCAGATATAAGGGAATGTCTCGGTGACGTAGTGGCTTCGGGAGATTGAGCAGGAGATTTGGCTGCTTCTGCGCCAGTGGGAGGTTTTCCAGCTTTCGCAGCAAGCATGCGAGCAATCACATCCTTGCGCTCCAATGGTTTACCTGAGTTGGGGGCCGGTACATTCTTCGTTTCCTTTGTCGGTGGTAAGGTCGATTTGCTGACAGAATCCTGAGTTGCTTCAGTGGATGGTCTAGGTGCGCTAGGTTTCCCGGCTGATGTTGAGGCCTCACTAATCCGCGCCTCGACCTTGGAAGGGGGAGCAATAGTTGCCTTAGCTGTAGACGTTATTCCATCGGCGGATTGGCCCGAAGTAGGAGGGGGGACTGTAGTTCCCTGCTCTTTAGCTCGCGTGGGAGTGATCTTGAGTCCGATTTCGTCATAAAGCCGTTTGAGAATTATAGGATCAATGCCCTCATTTACAAGCTCATCATACTTGATATTGTGAGGAGCAAGACCCAGTAGCGCCCCTTGTGCTTGGATTCGCAATTGTGCTGGAGATTTGCCATTCCAAGGGTTTTTCTGGTTCCCTTCCCCATTAGACATATCCGGCTTCTGGCGCCGTGCGGGTGACTGAATGGAAGGGCTAGACAAGGCTTCGGGACGACCTTTGATTTCCGAGTTCGTCAAGGCGGGTGAATTAGCAAAACCTAGATTATTATGAGCGTGCTTCCTGTATACGTATTGAACGAGGTTTTACCTGGCTCGACATATTTTTGGTCTCTGCTAGGACGGTTTATAATACTTTGTTTGTTCGTTTGCAAGGTCTGAGATTTTTCGAGACGATCTGGTCCTGGGTGGGCATTTCGAGAACTTTTACTAGGGCCTGATATATTAGAAAGTGGGACTGGCTCTGCAAAAGGTGTTAGATCGTTAAAAAGAGGTTAAGAGAAGGGTAAAGATACATACCTTTGTCGTCATCATCACGATATTGTCTGCGACTTCCATCTACGCGATACGAGGGAGCGTTTTGCTTCGTTTTAAAATTTCGATAATCGTCAAGCCCAGATGACTCTTCCTCAATCTCACCATTACTCAGCTCACCCTCTTCCTTATCTCCTAGCTCCATCGGTTCTGGTGACTCAGGTGGCTCAGAGCGAACATGTTCATCTGACTCCTTCATCATCGAATCCGCCGCAATCATTGAGGAAATTACAGGGCCATTGTGCTGCGCTGGAATAGGAGGGTACTGGGGGAAGCCGACGGGAGCGGTAAAATTAGGTGCGTATGGATCCCCCTGGTAAGGGGAGGGCGGAAATGGAGGAATGAAGGGAAACGGTGGATTAAACGGTAGGGGCAGGTTGGTGTTTCCAGAAAGCCCTGGAATCTGGGTATTCATATTGAAATTGGAAGCGTTCGTCGCGTAAGCTGGATGCGGAGGCGGGATAGGAGGCGGAGGTAGGTATGCATCTTGGGCCTCAAGCGATGAACCGGTGGAATGGTCTTGTGGCCACTGCTGCGCAGAGCCATAAGGAACCCCGAAAGAAGGAGTGGGCGGGTAATTGGACGACATCCTGTGATTGTGACAGATGTGATAAGTTCAGATTGCTTTGCTGGCGCTTAAAATGTGAGGGAACCTCTTCAGGCCTTCGAACAAGTTAGAATGGTCTTAAATGCCAATATTGCTGTGCCAGTGCAAATTACGCGTCGATATGGTCGTAGCTACTAAGAGCCTCTGGCCGCAACATAACACTCCTGATGTCCACACAAATATATGGGTGCGTGGGATGCGGTAGAACGCCAGCAACACTTGGTGAATTGTGGAGTCCGAGCTCATCAACACCAAAGCAGAAGCATCATGGGAATCGGTGCCGCAGCTAGATACAGCGCGACATATGGCGTATCAGTGAAGCAGCGGGAAATGGGTGCGCGAGGGAGGTGGAGAGAGAGCGGGTGAGAAGCAGAGAAGTTGGAGAGCAGAGCAGAGACGAATCCGCGCCAACTCGTGAAATTTCTCCAGGACAGGCGATGCACGTGACCTGGGCGGCAACGAGCGCCAAGCGCCTTAGCGCGGGTGCACGGGCCACGACGTAAACAAAGTAAACAAACACTCTTAAGTAGATGGAGGCAGCTCCGGCTGGCAGTTCTCTCGACGACCAGTTCAACATCCGCCACACGGGAGCCTCTGTGCTGTGATCAGAGGAGGAGTCCGCTACGTCTTGCTTTTTGTTTTTTGCTCTTCTTTTCCGTGCCGAGTTTTGCTGCCCTTTGAAACCCCTGTCCTATTTGCTTCCGTTGCTTTCGTCTCTCCGCAGTGCTGTTCGGCCACTAACCAAGGATCCAAAGCACCGAGGACCACAGCTGCAAATTCATGAACCCGGACTTTCTTTAGATTAGATTTGAGTCTATTCACAATGGCTCCCCCTCTTCCTTTAGGCTCGCCTGCGAGGCGCAACAACCCGTTTAGTCGCGGCTCGCCTTCCCCGTCTCCGCAGCCCCCACCAGCGGCTATATCCACGTCCACCAGACCCAAATCTGTCTCATTCACCTCCCCGGTATCAGCAGAGCCAGCCGGGCATAGTCGCAATGCGCCATACTCTCCAATTAATCTAGGAGCACTATCTCCGTCTCACGGCAGACAACGCTCCAATTCAAGAAATAGCATAGCAAGCTCGAACACATTTGCCCCGCAGTTTATAAAATCAGAAGAGCTGAGAAGGGGGGCTGACCAGATCCGTGGAATAGAAGGCGACAATGACTTTTCTGGCAAGAGATATGTCTGGCTGAGGGACACAGAGAAGGCATTCGTCCGGGGAATGGTGGTGGAGGAAATGGACGGTGGACACCTATTAGTCCAATGTGATGACGGCAGTGTATGTTCCAGACTTCTACCTAGGATACTCCATCATTACTGTACTGACCGTCTCTTAAACTACAGCAACGGGAGGTTGATTCCGAGAATGTTGATAAAGTCAATCCTGCCAAATTTGACAAAGCGGACGACATGGCGGAGCTTACACACCTGAACGAGGGTTCTGTCGTTCACAACCTGCACACGCGATATAAGTCGGATCTGATATATGTAAGTAAATCTCTCGCATACGCGGTATTCCAATTTAATTTGGGGGATCATATATTAATCAGAGGCTATAGACATACTCCGGGCTGTTTTTGGTTACAGTCAATCCCTACTGTCCGTTACCCATCTACACAAACGAATATATCAAGTTATACAAGGGACAAACAAGGGAAGACACCCGCCCACACATCTTCGCCATGGCAGATCAGGCTTTTCGAAACCTTGTGGAAGAGGGACAGAACCAGAGTATATTGGTGACGTAGGTTTCAACCTCGCGCCTTGTCTAGTTGTCGTCAGCTAATGGTTATACAGGGGTGAATCTGGAGCGGGTAAAACAGAAAACACCAAAAAGGTCATTCAATACCTCGCGGCTGTCGCGTCCTCAGACGCACAACAAGGACGATCTACGGGAAAGCAGTATTCCAGTCTTTCCCAACAGATCCTCAGGGCAAATCCAATCCTCGAAGCTTTCGGCAACGCACAGACTGTGAGAAATAATAACTCCTCTCGCTTTGGGAAATTCATACGAATAGAATTTTCACGGACTGGCCAAATATGTGGAGCTTTTATCGACTGGTACCTTTTGGAAAAGTCCCGTGTTGTGAAGCTAAACGCCCAGGAACGTAGCTACCACATATTTTACCAACTACTACGCGGAGCGGACCCACAGTTAAGGCAGCACCTCCGACTTTCTGACCTCGAGGTTGAGGATTTTGGCTATACTCGAGATGGGAATGATTCAATCACAGGAGTATCTGACCTTGATGAGTGGAATTCTCTCATGGAAGCCTTCCAAATTATGAACTTCTCTGATGACGACCAATTGTCGATACTCCGAACCGTGGCAGCAGTCATGCATCTAGGAAACATTACCGTCAGCAAAGAAAGCTTGCGGGCTGATCAAGCAACCCTTACGTCGGACGGCTATGATAGCGCCGCAGCCGCTTGTCAACTGCTTGGGATTCCTGTGGATCCCTTTGTAAAAGGCTTGCTGCATCCCAAAGTCAAAGCGGGGAGAGAGTGGGTAGAGAAGGTTCAGACTCCCGAGCAAGTTCGTCTCGCGATAGATGCCCTCGCAAAAGGTATCTACGAACGCGGATTCGGTGACCTTGTGACTCGAATCAATGACCAGCTTGATCGTAGCGGTGCAGGAGGTGACGACAGTTATTTTATCGGTGTTCTTGATATCGCAGGGTTTGAAATTTTTGAAAATAACAGCTTCGAACAACTCTGCATCAACTATACCAACGAAAAACTACAGCAATTCTTCAACCATCACATGTTTGTTCTGGAACAAGAAGAGTATGCCAGAGAGCAGATCGAGTGGCAGTTCATTGACTTCGGGAAAGACCTTCAGCCGACGATTGATCTTATCGAATTGCCTAACCCCATTGGTATATTTTCCTGCCTGGATGAGGATTCTGTAATGCCAAAAGCCACAGATAAATCATTTACTGAAAAGCTTCATTCGTTGTGGGACCGAAAATCTCCGAAATACCGCTCCTCGCGCCTGAGTCAGGGATTTGTGCTCACCCATTATGCCGCTGAAGTCGAATATTCCACAGATGGTTGGCTGGAAAAGAACAAGGACCCCCTTAACGACAATGTCACGCGCCTATTATCCTCATCAAGCGATAAGCATGTCGCCAATTTGTTTGCTGACTGCGCCGATTCCGAGGAAGAACATGGCTTGTCAAAGAGTCGTGTCAAGAAGGGATTATTCCGTACGGTGGCGCAGCGACACAAAGAGCAGCTATCAAGTCTTATGGCTCAGTTACATTCTACCCATCCTCATTTTGTCCGATGTATCCTGCCAAATCACAAGAAGAGACCTAAACTCTTTAATGGTCCTTTGGTTCTGGACCAACTTCGCTGCAACGGTGTGCTGGAAGGTATTCGGATTGCTCGTACTGGATTCCCTAATCGCCTTTCATTCACCGAGTTCCGCCAGCGCTACGAGGTCCTTTGCCCTGGAATGCCTAGGGGATACCTGGACGGCCAAAGCGCAGCCAAGATTATAGTGGAAAAACTTGGCTTGGACACTGCCCTGTACCGTGTGGGTCTGACAAAGATGTTCTTCCGGGCTGGCGTACTTGCAGAGCTTGAAGAACAAAGAGATGCTCTTATTCGTGATATCATGACAAGATTCCAGTCGATTTCCAGAGGATTTGTACAAAGACGTGTCGCCAATAAACGCTTGTACCGCGCTGAAGCCACCCGTATTATTCAACGAAATTTTCACGTCTATCTAGATCTAAAGTCTTCTCCGTGGTGGACTCTGTTTGTTCGAATGAAGCCGCTTCTGGGAGAAACGCGAACTGCAGGAGAAGTAAAAAAACGCGACGAGCGAATTCGTATGCTTGAAGAAAAAGCGCATAATGACCTCGCAGAGCGCCAAAGGTTGGAAGAAGAGCGGCGACGGGCTGATGTCGAAGTACAGCGAGTAATCAAGACTCTCGAAAGCGAGCGAGCTCTGGCCCTCGATAAGGACGAAATTTTCAAACGGCTTCAACTTCGGGAGATTGAGCTCACTGAAAAACTTGCTGGTGCAATCGCGGATCAGGAGAGCTTGGAAGATCAGCTGGACGAGTTGATAGCATCGAAAAAGAAAATAGAAGAAGAGCTGGAAATTCGCCGCTCCCAGCTGGAGCAAGCTGCCCAGATAATGAGTCGTCTTGAGTCTGAGAAAAAGGATCTCCAAGGCCAAATTTCGAGGCTTGATAACCAGCTGCAGGATGTAGAGAATACCCACCAAAAGCGCGATGACGAGGTTAATGATCTTTCCCAAGAGATTAAGATGCTGAACAGCCACCTTTCCCTGAAGGAGCGAAAGTTGCAAGACCTGGAGGCCAAACTGCTCAAATCCGACCAGGATCTGGACATCAAGCTTGCTAATACATCGAAAGAGCTCGCGGTCTCCAAAAAGCAAGTCAAGGACCTACTGGATGAGAATCGCTCAATTCGTCAACAGATCTCTGACTTGTCATCCACGTCAACTGGGTATGAGGAATTGGTCAGACGCAAGGAAGGGGAACTTTCAGTTCTTCGTGGAGATGTTAAGAGATTCGAGTCGGAGAAGGAATCCCTCGAAGCTGAAAAGTCCACACTCGCATCTCGACATAGTGACATGCAACAACGGCTGCGCGAGGTGCAAGCTCAGATGGACGCCATGACTTCAGAGAAAAAGAACCTCGAACGTGAGGTAGTGGATGTTAAAAAGCTGCTCGAAACCAAGATTTCTGAAGATGCTGAGGCTGGACAAAGTCGGAAGATGCTTGATCAACAAGTGAAGGATCTCAAGGCCCAACTGTACCAAGTGCAGACCGATCTTAGCCGCGAACGACAATCGAGGGATGATGTGCAGATACTGGGCGAACACAAGTACTCCCAACTCAAACAAGAATTCGAAAATCTCAATGAATCCAAGATCACCATCGAGAAAGAAATGTACATCCAGCAAGACACGCTGCGGCGATCTACGGAAGCTCGCGCCGCTGCAGAGGAGTCGCGCAAGGAGTTACAAAAAGAGTTGATAAAGCTGCGAGAGCGTTTTACCCAGGCTGAGAGTGCCCGCTTGGATGCGGAAAATGTTCTTGAGAAAAAGCTTGCGGTACAAGCGAACGACCGACAAGCAAGCTTGCGACGGGACCTCGACGCCCAAGCCAAAGCCCTTGATGAGACAGAAGCTGAACGGGCTCGGCTTGCCACCCAGGTTCAGAACTTGACGCGAACAATGGCAGAGTCCGAGACTTTCCGTATCCGCCATGACCAAAATAAGGAGCGCTTGGAACGGGAGTTGGTCACGATCAAAGGAAGACTCACTGCGTCGGAAAATGATAACCGTGCCCTGCTTAACAAAATCCAACAAAAGAATCTTGACATTGCTCGTTCGAATTCTCGTGCCGGTGACACCCAACGATCGAGGATGGTGCAACTCCAAAACGAAAAGTCCCGTCTGGAGGAGCAAAGCAAACAGCTTTCACGACAGCTAGGAGATGCTCAACTATCAATCACGTCGCTAGAGAAGCAGAAGGAGAAGCTCGCGCTCAGTGTCGAAGATCTGAACCACGAAGTGACCAGGGAACATAAGGCCACTCGCAGCGCGGAGAAGGCAGCGTCAACGGCCAACATCCAGCTGGCTGAAGCTAACAGAAATCTCGAAACTGAGCGGCAATTAAGAACCCAGGCGCAAGCCAACACACGAAAACTTCAAGCTTCGGTTGACCAAGCAAACAAGGAACTTCAAGACTGCCACAATCAGCTAATGCTCCTACATAAGGTGTTTGATCCGGAAGCCAACGAAAATCCAACTTCTTGGGAGGCTGTAAAACCGGATCTGTCTAAAAAAGTTGATCTAGCGGCTGTGTTGGAGTCGGTCCAAAACAAGCTCCGAGTAACTGAGGAGAAACGTGCTCGTGCTGAGAGCCAGCTTGCCGAAATGCGCCAACGCCATGCGGAAGAGATGGCGGAACTCGATGCTAGATATTCTTCTTCTAAACGGGCGTTGCTTGAGGAAATCGACCAGAACCAAGTTGCTGTGTCACGCTCTCCAACCCATTTCCGAAAGAATTCGGAGCCCGTCAAGCGATATTCCAATCCCTCCACTCCAAATCGTCGCTTCAACTTTGCCGACGGGGCCAATGACTCTGCTCGCTCCGATCGCACCGTTGACACTGTCGCTTACCAGAAGCGAATGGATGCGGCTGCTGAGATCGAGATGCTTCAAAACCAACTTCAGCTTACCGAGATGCAGAACCGCCATCTGCAAAGTCAACTTGAGAGATCAACACCGGCCCGCGACACTTGGCAAGACGAAAGCCCTTCGGTTCGACGGATGCAACTCCTTGAGCGCGAAAACGGTCGTCTCCACGAAAAGCTTGACGACTCTGCCAAGAAGGTATCTGCTCTGGAAAGGAGTATTCATACTGGCGAGTTGACGCTTCGTGACGTTCAAGCCAAATCTCATGAGGAACTGTATGACCTCCTCAACTCGCAGGAGCAGTCGAGGAAGTCATTGTTGCAGGTACACAAGAGCGCCTTGGCTGACCTGACTGATGCCAAGAGCCAGTTTGAAAGGATTAAGCATGCACGAGCAGCCATGGAAGTCGAACTACGTGATTCTAACTCTGAGTTAAGAGAAATACAGCTTGCCAGAGAGCAAGATGCTACTAGTCGGGCCCAGTTACTCCAGGAGTTTTCTGATCTTCAAATCCGCCTGGATGCAGAGACGTCCAAAGTTGTTGACCTAACCTCGAGTCTTAGCCTTTATAAGAGCCGCGCAGACGAGTACTTTGGGAAGCTTGAACAAGCCGAGATCGCCGTTTTGAAAGCAACCCGAGCCGAGCAATTTGCCAAAACGCAAGCTAAGGAAGCCGAAGACACATGCGCTACTATCATGTCGGAACGCAAGCAGATGGACAATCTGGTTGAGGATCTCCAGCGCCAAACACAGTCTTATGAGGAGAAGGTTGAGGACCTCGCTGCTGATCTTGATGCAGCACTCCAAGCCAAGAGAAGACTTCAACATGAGCTTGAAGATTACCGCAGCCAGCGTGCCATTGACATCGAAGACAAGGAAACCTCCATGGAGCAAACAAGGAAGAAATACCAGATGGAATTCTCGACTCTTACCAACGAGATTGAAATCGAGCGTGAGAACGTGCTTCACATCCGTGGCGAAAACACTCGATTGAGAGAAGAGATCGAGGAGCTCCGGTCCAAATGGGACGATGAGGTTCTGAATAGCTCGACCTGGGCCAAGGAGAAATCGCGCTTGGAGATGACGTTGCAGGATTTATCGACTTCCCGGGATGAAGCTGTCAACGCGCATAATGACTCACAGAGCAAGGTCGTGTCTCTTTTGTCCCAAGTTCGCGGTCTTCGAACATCTGTCGATGATGTTTCTGCAGAACGAGATGCACTTCTCAAAGAGAAGAGAAGTCTTGAAACGCGCCTAAATGAAGCAGGTGATCGTTTAGCTGAACTTGCTCAAGGCGATAGTCCCCAGATGCGCAATGCTGCTGAAATGGACCGTGAGCTGCTTGAACTGAAGACTAAACTTGCTCAGCAAGAGGATCTATCCTCGGCCGCGGTTGGGAAGATGAGGCGAGCCGAAGCCTTGGCAACTGAAATACAGAAGGAGATTGTGGCTGAGCGCGAATCGACTGCTCAACTTTTCAAGGAGAAGGCGGCTTTGGAAAAACAGCTCAGGGAGGCACAGTTGCGATGTGTTGATTTGGAAACAAAGGGATACTCCTCTGCCAGCAAGGATGTTAGATTCCTGCACAAGCGGATCCAAGAGGTGAGGAATTGCCCATTTAATGCGATCATAATTAGGTGTACACATGCTAACAATTAATACAGCTTGAAACCCAACTGGATGATCAGGAATCGAAGCGAAATGCGGAGCTGCGCTCCGTCCGGAACGTCGACCGTACCGTGAAGGACCTCCAATCCCAAATCGATCGCCGTGAGAAGGTCAACACCCAGCTGACCGATGATATCAACAAGTCCCGCGACAAGATCGAGCGGCTACTACAGACTATTGATGAACTTCAATCCAGCGATTCAGAAAATCAACTCCAGGCACGTCGAGCTGAGCGGGAACTGCGGGAGGAACGAGAAAAGTCTCTTCGCCTGGAACGCGAGTTGGAAGGCTGGAAGGGTCTCCGGGTGGAAAGGGGTAGTGCCATTGGGCGCACCGGTACCATGACTGGGCTAAGTGAGATTGGGGGTGATCGATATGGTACCAACGGAAGTCGACGCGGGAGTGGTGTCTTCGTCGGTCCGGGCCCCAATGGCCCAATCGAAATTCCTCAGCGGAAGATAAGTAACACGAAAGGCTTCCTATAAACATTTCGAAGATATATGTTTTACCTATGCATCGTTGTTTTGGGATGTATGGATATGGTGACATGATTTTTTTCTTTTTTCGGCATGTTGGATTTTACGATGCGAGGAGTAGGTATGGCGGGTCTGTGTTTACCATGCATGAATGAGTTATGTGATGGGACTGGCTGGCTGGGTTGGCAGATCGTTTTTTCCATTCTTTTTTCTGGGGGAGGGATTGATTCATATTGTTCGGATCTTGCTGTTGGTGGTGTTGAATATCTTTCTATTCTTTGGTAACTAGTTCTAACTACATGTTTCCTTGGTAACTCCCTGACGATAGAAGTGTTTCCCAGCTTCTCAAAAGGTCCTCTTTTCTATGTATGACTGTAGAGTTTATAAACAAATGGTAATAATATTTCCCCATTCGAATAACTACCCCGTTGAATTTGTGTAGGAATGGGACGTCAAAAAGTAGATTTCATAGCTGGAGGTTGCGGTGGTGAATGCTGCCATTCCGCGCTAACTCGTTTGGGCGGCATCGAAAACATCGAGGTTGGCCGCCACGCCGCAGCTTGATCACAGCAACCACCTCTGATACCCCAACAACACCCTCCTTTCCACACGATTGAGCTTGTCAAGCTAAAGAAAAACCCGATCTTCCTCTATATCAAGTCGATTCCATCCATAATCCACCATCCACTCAGATTAAATTCCTTTCATTCGCTCCGCTTCACACTGCAGCCATGGTAAGCCTCTCACCCGCCCGACAGAAAGAACCCAACAAGCGCACCGCAAAAAAATAGCAATTAACCACTCACATCCCCTCCCTCAATAGGCTCGCAACAGCGAAAAGGCGCAGTCCATGCTTTTCCGGTTCCGCGCCGCGCAAGCCGCGGACATGGGAATCCTCGACATCGGCCGCACCCGCCGTCCCAAAGCCATCACAACCATCAACTCGATACCCATCTGCGAAAAATGGAGGGGCCAGGTGCTCAAGGAAATCTCGCGCAAGGTCTCGCGGATCCAGGACCAGAGTCTGAGCGATTTCCAGATCCGCGATTTGAACGATGAGATTAATAAGGCGATGCGCGAGAAGTGGATGTGGGAGGTGCAGATACGGAATTTGGGTGGGCCGAATTATACGCGTGGTGGTGGGAGGGTGTATGATGATGATGGGAGGGAGATTCCGGGGGGTGGGAAGGGGTATAGGTATTTTGGGAGGGCGAGGGAGTTGCCTGGTGTCAAGGAGATGTTTGAGGCGGCGGCGAGGAAACGGGTTGGGGAGGGGCTGGAGGAGGAGGGCGGTGGTGGGGGGAGGGCGGGGGATGTGAGTAGGAGGAATGTTGATGCGGCTTATTTTGGGTATGGGTTGGAGGAGGAGGATGGGTCGTTATTGGAGTATGAGAGGCGGAAGGAAGAGGAGGCGGTGGAGAATATGTTGAAGAGAGGTGAAGAGGCTGCGCCGGATGGGTGGGAACCGCTTCCTGGGGATGGAGGGGATGGGGTTGAGTGGAGGCTGCCTTCGCTTGAAGAGGTACAGGAAGAGCTGGTGGATCGGAGGCGGCGGAGGCTGTTGGATAAAATTCTCTGATTTTTGATTTTTGAATTGATTGCTTGCGTTACGAAGAAAGGAATTGGCGTTGTGACTGGGTCCTTTTTTATGTAACGAATTTTTTCATGTTTTGTATGTGTTATCATTATATTTGCTTCGTTATATGAAATCTATAGTACATGGTATACAGTGTTCATCTAGAACGTTGAGGTAAAAACAGAGAGCATTCCGAGATATTCAAACCTTCTCTAGTTTTGCGAGTTGCAATTTCTTTCTTTCTTCTTTCTGGGCCTTCTTCGCTTGGTTCATGCTCATTCCTAGCTCAGCAAATTTCGCCTCTTTCCGCTTCAGAGTCTCGGCATCTACATCATCAAGGATCAACGTTCCCAGCAGTCCATTCCTCCACAGGCCTAAGAACCTCGACGCGGCCGTGTCAATATCCGGTACGCCGCCTTTGGCAAGAAATGATCTCTTTCGCGCCAGCGCCTCCAAAAACTCCATTATATCATTTGTCGGTGGCGAGATTTTGGCATATAATTCCGCGTTCTGACGGTTATATTGGTAGAGCAGGTAGTCTGCCAGTGTGATGCGGGAAATGATAGTGTTCTTGATGCAGGAGCAAAGTGCAAGCTTCAGCATGCTTTCTGAGTCGGGCATATATGGGACAAAGACTCCGGGGGTATCGACTATGTAGACGGGATTCCTCTCGCGGTGTAATATTTTAATCGGGCCACCGACTTTCCTCGTCACGCCAGGGTCTGCGCCGATCCTAGCAGCTTTGCCCTTCTTCCGACCCACGAACCGAAGGGCGTTGATTAGGCTTGACTTGCCGATGTTGGGCATTCCGACAACTAGTACTCGAGCACCCACTACGGGGTTACAGGGGTATCTTTCTTTTTTGAGAGCATCAAGTATGGGGTACATGGTATTCCTATTGGGGCTCGTGAAGAAGACTTTGGTGGGGCGATCCCATTTGGTTATCTGCTTGTCAATCTATATATATAGAGCGCACATGTTAGCTTCTTCTTCTTCTTCTTCTTCTTCTTCTTCTTCTTCTTCTTCTTCTTCTTCTTCTACGAAATAAGACCATGATATAATTCTCCAAACGACAAAATATCGAGATACTTCCTCACCTTTTGATATTTTAACTTCATCGACCCTCCAAGATCCCTTTTCGTGTACACAATATATCTCGTCTTCTCCCCCAGCGCTTCGTCAAGCATCGGGTTGATCGAGGTGGCAGGGATGCGGTAATCTCTGCATTCAATAACAAGATCAATCATGGAGATCATCTTTTTCATTTGGTCAAGGCCGGCTTTGTGGTGGCCTAGGAAATAGGTGCGCGGGATGCCCTCGAGTTGCGGGAAAATGGCGCGAGGAATGAAAGTGGGTGGAATCATTGCGGCGGCTGGTAGGTTGTGAGGGATCGGGAAATGTAATTGCGGAGGGTTCACATGTCAATCGTGTATGCTCCTTGTATGCTGGGTATAGGAGCATGAGATAGGAAATGCGGTGGTTAGATTGTCGCGTTCCTGATGGCTTGGGGTTGTAAAATTATGGGATTTCCCGGAACAAAGAAACGCCGATCACGGGGTTCGGCAGTCCTGGGCGCTTACCTAAGTTTTGCTGGTCTCTTTGCCGCGTCTGAGCCGAATGCCGAGCTTTATGGTTGCTTTGCGGTTCAACAGCTATGCATGAACTATCTTTTAGATTTCTAACTTAGGATTCCTGGCTTAAACATATCAGTACATACTCTAGGACTAATAGCAAACTTAACCCTTCACGAATAGGTTGGATTTTGGAGGGTTAATACCAATTATGGGCCATGACAGTGACATGAAACAAAAGTGGTCAATAGCTCAAAAAGAATCTATGTTCCGATGCTTGGAAGCCTGTTCGATCGCGATGTTTAAAAATAGAAAACAAGATAAAGATGGCATGTTCTTCAGCAATGACCAAACAGTTAGACATAGACGGTCGTATGCGACAAAAAACCTAGATATCAAAAACAAGCCCGTCCACCCCGAGGGTATCTTCCAGGGATAATACATACTCAACTATCCTTATATACGCCAAAGAAGATTCAAATCCTGCAACTCCATGCCTGTATCTGCAATACCCATCCTCAAGAGCAAAAGAATGGGCGGATATTGGAGAATAAATCCAAATTTATATGGTGAGAGTTGTGTGAGCAAATCCGTTATGCCCTCCATCCCTGAACGAAATCGTGCAAACGATCGATAACAACTCCAAATATGGCATTCACGCTGTCGCTAATCAGTTGCTCGAAATGGCGAATCGCCTCCTCTTCGCTCATCTCGAGATGGAACCTTTCCTTCACCTTTAAAACAGCCTTATCTGGCTCGACGCGAATATCGGGGATATTTGCATCAACCATCAAGCTAAAAAGGTTGAGAATGAGGTTTGCGGACTTGCGTAATGTAGTGTACGCCGTGAAACAGTATTGTTTGAATAGGAGATAGTTGGGAGATGATGCCCCGCCCATTCCCTCTACCATTTCTTTGCAAAGCTTCATCATGGGTGCGAATGGTTTCGGGTCACGACCAAGGATGAAGCCGAAATCAGCGTGGAAGAAGTGGCCATCTGGTGCAAGTAAGAGGTTGTCTAGATGTCGATCTCCGACGCCAAGGAGATAGGTGATGACGCAGTACCCAGCACAAGATTTTATGTATGTGTCCATTGTCTCCTTCCTGACACCTAATGGTTCATTGTCGTCTGGATTGTTCGCTTTGAGGTAGGCAAGAATCGAGCCTTTGTATTTGGCCGACGCCGCAGATAGTGAAGTGGATGGAATGAATTGCATTGCACCAGCGTTTGCACTAGTGGCAATAATTCGATAGGGGGTGAGTTTCAAGTCCAAGTTTTCTTTTTGAAGGAGACGATCCATCAGGCTAATAATTTGTATGACGAGCTGATCCTGTCGAAGATCATCTCCAACTTTGAAAATCACGGGGTATTTTCGCCCATCAGAAAGTTTGAAGTTGATCAGTAACGGGGAGAGTGAAGATTTGAAAACATTAGAACCCTCAGCAAAGCAACCAGTAATCATGACTTCCGGGTCCAATGGAAGTGGTAGCGGGGGATCAATGGTCGCAACCTCATTTTTAGGATCTAATAGAAACTTCTTCAGCGATTCGATTTTTGCACCACGGTTCACTTTTGAGAATCGAATATCCTTCGCAATTTTGGAAAGAACCGCAATGAGCTCGCCCTGTCGTAGTAATATTTTTCTCTGTTCGGGATGATGTTTTTCTAGTTCGACCATAAAATAGTACTCGGCGCGGGCGAAAAGTTTGCGATGTGAAGAAATAGTGCTAGGGCCAGTATCGTCGCACTCGACCATGAGATACCAATGGAGATAGCTTCCAAGCAACGGATTATTGGCAGCCCGAGTGATTAAGAAATTGATCAAGGAGGAATCTTGAGTGACGTCACCGGTAACGTCGTTGGGAATAGCTTCAAACTTCAGGGCCTGCACCAGCTGTAAAAGATACAGAAGAAGCTCTTCATCATCGGACTTCCTCAGGCGGTCAACAGCATAGGCCCGGACATCGGGATTATCAAAGGTCGGCCCAAGAAGTTCCAAGGCATCATCCACGTCAATTTCGGTCCATTTCGGAAGGATTTCCACAGCTTGGCGGGCTTCGCCGCTGTCTTGCCAATTGACTGATTTAACAAATTTTGTGAGGGCTCTCTTATCACGAGTGAGGTGGTGTCTGAATTTCCAAACAAGATCCTTCTCCTCAGCATTGAGTTCTTGCGTGGGTCCGTATAGCATGATCTCATTGAGCTCATCCCGGATCTTAGGATTTGGCTTGAGGTCGCGATCCATGATCCCAGTTCGATGGCTACGAACTAGTCTTCGATGTTTATCTTCGCAAGGGTTGCCTCGTTGACCGACTTCAGGGTCGTATATGCGAATAATTCGATGGTCTTCATCATCGTTACCAGCTCCATCTATGTCCGGACCTAAACGGACTTCGGGAGGGGGCTTGAGGGTGGAAGTAGAACCTGATGTTGCCTGTTGTGGGTAAGAGGATATTGGGGGAGGAGGGTATTCGAAATCCTCGAAAACAACAGGGAAGTCAAAACGCGGAAATTCGACATAGAGGACGAAATTCTCCTCAAGGTCCTCTACATCTCCGTCATTGTCGTCGACATTATTATTCTTGCCATTTGCCTTGGCAAGCGATTTCTCACGAGCAGCATGGTTATGGACTGCTCTCTTCTTTGCTGCCTCCTCGGCTTCCAACTTTTTCTTTTCCACTGCCCGGAAGACTAGTTGATCTAACCAGTCAACCCGAGCAATCTCTCCCATCTCATGTTTTTTGAGAAGTTTCTCTAACCGTTCTAGCTCCTCTTCCTCCGGAGTAGGGCCATGGTCAAGGTGGGGAGCCAGGCGGCGTCTTTGCGCGGGGGTGGAAGGCGTGGTAGTATTCGAAAGTCCATCTGCTGCCTTGTGTCTGTATATTTTACACTTCTGTCTCCCTTTCTTCAGCGTGCCGTCTTCATCAAATAACGATATCGTAGTTCCACCGAAAGGAACAGAATGGCCATATACATCACCACTCAAGGGAGACAGATCCCAAACCGTGATAGCTAGCTGACTGTTGACGGGGGCATCTTTGATAGACACGGGTATGGTAAGCCACTCATTCCACGTACGGCTTGTTTTGAATGCCTTATATGACGTTTGTACCGGAACCCCCAGAGGCTTGGAGCTCGCCCATAGCTGCACGGTAACGTAAACGTCGGATGTAGGGCTTTGATTTGATCCAAGATGCCGAAGTTCGGGACTTTGGAGTAAGACGGAGAATGGTATGGATTTCTGTTTTCCTTCTAAGCCTCCTCTACACAGGAGAGTTAGTCCTTGAAAAGAAAAGGGGTCAGAGGCAGCGTCATCTGGAGCTACTATCTTACATCTTTAGATGGACCGGGAGATCCACCTGGGCGGAGGTCGCGAAGGTGTAGGTGTCCATCAAAATATCCCGGACGTCCCGGGCACTAAAACAGGCGTTGGCACCCTTCGTATCATGCGATGGCGAACTGCATCTCAGCAATAGAAGTCTGATTCCGGGTTGTTTGGTATTGCGGGGAGTTGTGGTGATTCTCCGAGTGATGTCAGGCTAGCTCGCCGGCTGGTTAGTCATTAATTACATAATCAGCCCGCTGACTAACGACCGCGTCCCTCCCAAAATATTCTGGCGGAACTTCACTCCTTCGCATACATCATTGCTGAGCCCTTGAGAAGCGTCTTCGTTTTGATATCAAGACCGGCAGGATCTCCGCTATCACTGATACTTTTTAAGTGACTTGTCCCCGGATTTAACTGTTGTATTGTCCGCTTGCTCGTATCACTCGTTATCGCTTGGTATCACTTACTCCATTGAAACACGCTTCCGACGCGATACGCGCCGACGCCCTACGCCGCATTTCTGCACGCTTTCCAGCCCCCATAGCCTTCTCTCTCGGCGGCAAATCGGTTGCCTCACGCTCGAGGGGGAAATCATGGCATCAGAGGGCACCCCGAGTCGAGGCGGTACACCCGCCGAGACATCCTCCGACCAAATGACGCCCTCACCATCTACTTCTTTCTCCTCAGACAAGGAAAACAGACATTCATCACGGACAGATAAAAGAAAGACTGCCCCTCCATCGACACAGTCGGCAGAGGCATCTCCCACAATGGCGGACGCGTCGAATAAGAGACGAAGATTATCGGATAAAGGCCTTTCGGATCGTCAAAGCCAGGCCGCTCACAAGCGCCGGCTTCAACAAGTGAACAATACCGATCTCTACGACCCAGATCAAGACCCAGAGGAGCGTCGGGCGGTTCGAAAGGGTCTAAGGGATTTGGCAATGAATCTGAACGGTATGACGCGTTTGTATACTATAATATATTGATGAGGCCATACTAAAGGTTATCTAGATTCTCGCGCGGAATACCTACAACCAGGGAATACCGGTATACGTACTACGTTAGAAAGCGCGAATAGACTATTTAAATCGGTAAAGCAGACATCTGATGCGACGATAGACTCCCGGCTTCTTGTTTCTGCGGCGGATTTAACCTACAAACGAACCGCCCAGGCAGTGTTGGGTGATGGCCAGACGGGCATCGATGTTGACGATTTTGTTTCGAAATGCATTGGGTATATGCGCCAGGGGCCCCGGAGCGAGGAGATACCCTTTTCCAGCACTCAGAGACGACGCCGTCGCGCCACAGGCCAGGATGTTGACGAGGAGAGCGGCGACGAAGGCGATGCACTTAATTGGGACTGGTTGGGCCGTAGAGCATGTTTCAGACATAATTTGCGTCCGGCTGTCTGTGGCTTCTTACTTGGCCCACTATCGGTGCAGAAAAAAGCCCGTCAACTAACTCAACGAAGAGCAAGACAAGCCCCTGCCGACCCTTCTAGGGCAGTGCAGCCGCAGGAGCTTAAACAGTCTGATTTAGAGGCACAAAGAGAAGCCTCAAATTTGACCGACATGTGCACCAGTATTCGACAAATTTTGGACGCGACGCAAAAACAGGGCGAGCAACTGGCCACCGAGGAGCTATCCAGTTTGGCTGAAGATATTCCGGAGGACGAGGTTATGGAAATAATGAATAAACACTCAATTGCGGATGATGGCGGCGTGCCTCTATTCCGATTCTGCATAAATCCGAACTCGTTCGGGCAGACGGTTGAGAACCTCTTCTATGTCAGCTTCTTAATTCGGGATGGTAGTATTGGCATATCAATGGACGGCAACGGGCTTCCTACGCTACGTAAGTGCTTTTTTTCCCTCCCCGTGCTTGATTAGTTAGTTTCCAATTCTAAATCAAAAGAATACTAACGCTTTCATTCCAGATCCATCCACGCCCGCAGCGCCATCCGAAGCCCAGGCTCAAAAACTACAAAAGCACCAGACTGTCTTTAGCCTCGACTTTGAAACATGGGAAGATCTGATCGAAGTTTTCGATATCCAAAGACCAATTATCCCCCATAGACGAGAGATGGCAAAACCACAGGCGGCAGACGGAGGAACCGCCCGCGGCTGGTATGCTTAGAATCATACCTTCACGCCTAATAAACATGCTGCACTTGTACTTTGTTCATCTATTTCTTATACAACACTTGGAGGCCTTTTTGAATTTTTTGATCTCTTCTCATCATTTGATCCCCCCCCACACTTTACTTTATTGTTCCGTCGTTGTGGACACTTTTAGCCGTTAATTATTCTGCTTTTACCTGCACTTATTATCTGCATTGTTAATATTTACTCTTCACTGTATGATATATTTTTTCTTACCACCACTTATTATTAGTCGATTTTTAATTATTCGCCGGAAAAGAAAAGGAAGGGAAAGCAAGAACTGGGGTTCATTTTCTGCGTTAGATATTAATTCGTTCCATTAAGCCAGCCGTTAGTTCTATTTACACGATCCGCTCTATATGAGTTATTAACAAAATATAGAATATATATACCCAGCGGATAAAGAGAAGAGATTCGCGTCAACTAAATGCCCTGACCTTTACCCAATCACCCCTCCACTTCCCCATTGGCCGAGGACAAAAAAGGGGCAGATTTTTATTGTTCGCCAAGGAAGTTCGGGACGAGGAGAGAACAGGACTTTATCAATATCTCGAGCCCCTATGTTGTCGATTCCACTGCTCGTGACCAGGAGGAAGGACTTTGCCCGCACCATCTGAGGGCTCTACCTGCCGAGAAATGTGCCGTCTGCGCTCACAATGCTTTTTCTTAGCGTTCTTGCCACGGAGCTTGCGATGAGAAACGACATCATACGCTGCTTTCTTGCCATGTTCAGGCCGTCTGTGTTGGGGATGAGCATGTTCCCCAGTATCATCTGAGGGGGCTTGCTTCTTGCAACGAGCTATCGGGCGCTTGGGTGCAGTAACACCTTTGTCCGTATCATCACGAACTTACGATCAAACTGGCATCGCCCTTAGCGTCGTGATGTTGTCGTTTGCGTCGGGGAATATCATCCCAGCTGATGATATTTTGTTGCCTCTTTTATCGGACACCTTCTGCTCGGATATTGTTTGGTGGTTTTTGTTTCTGCCTCGGGGCAACTGATGTCTTTTCTGGACAGCGTCTTCTCTGCCGACTTGGGATCCGCATCCCCTGTCTCAGCGAGGATGTCGAGAGTCTCATCACGAACATATGATTGGTACGGATGACGACCCTTTCTTTTTTGTAGAGGGATGCCAAAATTTCCCCAGGGCTGGCGGCTCGGAATAGCACACTGAAATTCCTGGGAGGCTCGTTCCTAACGAGAAGCCTCCCTTCCGTGGGCGGAGTACGGACGTTTCGTCGTCTCCTCTAGGTAGGAGCCATTGCAAATTCCAAGGCGCCCCACTTCCTGATCCACGAGTTGGAATTTTGAAGACCAGACGCCTATTATTTCCTGGTCGTGCAGATTTTCATACCAGGCCTGAAAATCTTCGTAAGATGAGACGTGGTTTGCAACGGGATCGTCTTCCCGGACTAAGTGGACAAGTTTCTCCTGAAGTGCGCTGAACCAGCTGGCCTGAATCTGAACAAAACTGTTCAAACATGCTCCCAACAACTGAGCGGAGAGGGAAAGTAATTTGGGTACTTCTTCCTTGAGGCGCAAGTCCGTGGTCTCCGAATGGGCATAATGTACGAGATGTTTATTGCGCTCCTGCATGGCCGTCTGGGCGCCCTCATGGAGCTTAAGCACTTCCGAAATCGGTCCCATGACTTTTTTTCGGACGAGGCTAATCTGTTAAATATATTAGTATACGTATATTACACGTTGTAGCAAACCAACCAGAGCACTTACATGTTCAGTTAATACCCTCTGTAACTTGTCACCCCCATCAAACCTTATCATCTCAAACCGATCATCATCACTGTAACCCCTGGAATCGGCTGAGAAGATATGAAACGCCCTAACAAGCCCCCTAAGAGTTTCCACTGACTTCCTAGCTTCACTAACATATAACTCCACGTTGATCAGAACAACCTCCAATCGAAGTCGATTAAGATCGAATCTCCGAGATAAGGCATTAAATTCTTCAACATGGAATTTAGCGGGCAGATCGACGCGCTCCTCCAATCGTCTGGTGAGTTGGCTAGATACTTTGGACAGTCCCAGTCTGATATCCGGCTCGTTTCGTCTTTTAGCGACAAGTTGGGCGATCAAATCCGTTCGTTTCTCTAGCTCGTCGATAAGAGCTATGATATTGGTAACCTCTTCAAGTGCAGTGACAAGGAATGGTCGATCTGGGTGGTCATTTGGCGTTGAATCAAGAATTGCTCTTAGCAATATAGGGTACCTTTGAATACGCTCGGAGGGCCCAGCAAGTAACAAGGCAAAATCTGGCCCAGATGGTCTAACCATATGATGACACTCTTTAAGCCAGGCTGCCATTCCAGGAATCTTTTCTAGACTTTGGAGTCTCTTAACTGCAGTATGGCGATTCTTCAGGTAAGTAATATAGACCTCTTCCATCCGAGGGAGTTGTGTAATAAAAGCCTTTCCAATGAAGGTACCACGGTCTTTCTCCCAGTCCGATGTCCCCGACTGTTCTGCCTGTGGATGGGTGTCTTTGGCGTGTGAGAATCTCTCCTGGCTGGACTTGCTCATCCGCGGCTGCATTGTTGGCATCCAATCAACACTGTTCGCTGCTCGCCTAAGTGAATTGTAAAAATCCATAGAAACCTGAGCCACTTGATCTGAATTCCTAAAAACCTCCTCCGCTTCCTTCCTGGTAACAAGGAAGACACGGCTCGAAACTTTCTTTCGAATGTCCTCAATGACCGCCATATCATTTCTAAAGATATCCTCTGTGTGTATAAGCTCTTGGATCGCATTGTGGCGTGCTGCGAGAAGTTGGTATGTTTCGGTATCATATTGAATATATAGGGATTGTAGAGGAGACGGGTACTGATAATCGTCTGGATTATCCCCCTCCAAACAAAGATAGCCACAGCGGGGAATGTCTTTCCAATCCATGTACTCTGAATCCGGGACGATCAGTTCTAAAGGATAATCATAGCTGAGATCAATTCCGTCATCTCCAGGGAGGGGTAAAGCTTCTATATAATCTGCCTCCTTATCTATGACTCCCTTGGTTGAACTGACCCATAACGAGTGATGATCGGTGGTGGCAGCTGCACTCTGATTATCTGCGGAAACATCCATTTCGACGTCTATTGATATTAATCGAAGCGTAAGAAGCATGATCCCTTGGAGATGGGCGGCAATATGATTTGCTATAGCTTCAACACCAATAGTGTTACCGAATGATGGATCGACTGGTGTATTTGATTCCCGCTTCTCAGTTTTCACTTCACGCTCGTCGCCGGTTTTCTCGCCTGACTGGGTATACTGGGTTTCCGTTTTAATGCGCTCGTGTTCATGCGGTAGATGAGTATCAGAAGATAGGTTCCTTGGCGATAATGCCTCGTTGGGACTCCCCGTTGAGCGAGTTGGATGATCAAATTGATCCTTCATAGGAAGACAGCAGAGGGGGCAAACATCCCGCGGACGAGGGAGCCGACACCGACTCTGTTGCGCAATGGCCTGAATTTGTGATTTGGTAAATGTGCCTTCATGAAAATCGTCAAGGTGAATAGAAAGATCGTCCGGCTTGGGAAATGTTTCGGTTCCGTCAGTACACAATGGGCAAGCCCATGACATCGGTGCATACACTTCCCTATGCCAATTTTGACCGTGAGTGGTAAGCATGTGTTGGAACCATCTCGTCGAGGTAGCAAATCTCGGTAATGATTCTGAGCATGCTTCGGATATACAAACGAAGGGCTCCTGGTCTTCGTTCACATGCTGCCTAGTATTTGATATTATCAGAAAACTCTTCTTAATACTATGGAAACAAACAAAAAAAGGGTGGTCGAAGGGAGCTAGAGCAGGGGTTTCGTACCGCCATTTGATTCCCTCTAATGAGTCAGTTGTTAGGGGACTAAAGCACCAGTCACAGGTCGAACTTTCTTTGGTTTGTCGGGGATAGTCTGCATGACTGGCTAGGATAGACATAGTTTTGTTTTGTTTAGAGGGGCTTGTTGCTCTCCTCGACCTGGCTTTGACAACCCGGGTGTCCATAGACGTAGGCTCCGACATAGGTATGATGAAACCGGGCGGAATTAGAGGAGGTTGAAGCATCGCTGCAGAGGAGTGTCCGCTTGCCTGATGACCCTCTATGGGGATATATCCATGAGACTTCCTGTTTCAGTATTCGTGGCTGGTTCCTCGTTAATAGATAGTAGGGGTGTTGATGGTCTAGTACGTGCTCGGCGGGTGAAAAGCTGCCTCTGACGAGATTTACGCCGAAGGAACAAAGCGTATGTTTCCGTCATTGACCGTGTCAGTTGCTCGAGGAGCCCCTCACTTGCATTCGCATATAGAGTTTTGAGTGTTATATACGCAAGCTCCCCGAAAGAACCAAGATCAAATTTTTCTGCAAAATCTCTAGCCTTTGCCATTTGATTCATCATAGACGGCTGCCGAATCGCGACTCCAAGTTGATTGAGACGTTCCATGGCTTCAGAAATAGCTTCTAGGCTAGCAATACTAATGCTGAGGGGTTGCGGGCCCGGCTCGTACGCATCAGATGATCCGATTTGCATACATCCAGAAGAGACATCTTGTTCGAATACTATGAATGTTGTTAGGGTTATATATCGTGTTGTGGGGTTCGGGGTGAGCCACAGTATGCCAAATTCCGCTGCATAACGTCCAATAAACGGAGCACTTGGTCTTGGATCTCAACATGGTACCGAAGCCTGCGATCTAAGCACACATTTGACTCTGCAAAAACTCCTAGGAAGGCTGCCCAGGCTGCGAATCGGTGGTTGAGCTCGCCCAGGGTTTTTGCACCGTTTGGTTGGTCGTCATCGTTGAGCTTCGAAATCTGCTCCGCGTACAACGTCTCGCATTCCACCGCGAGTTCGAATATCGGGCCGTCTTCAGTGTCCTCCATTGAGATTCATAATAATGGCAGCAGAAGTCAGAATCTGCTCTCGAAAGATCCAACCTTGCCCCGTGAAACAGCGATGAAAGCCTCACGAGCTGGAAGGCGGGGTTTGGCGAGCTCGCACGTGACCAGTCGAGACAGCCCTCCTGGGCGCCTCGGGAGGATCAAGGCGGCTCCAACGCACTTTTCAAAGAAACCTAGCGACAGAGAGGAGAGGACAAATGCTTTCATGCCAATCCATCATATTTATTATTGACGTTGAAGTAAACTCGGGGACTACCAGAACAAATTGTGGGCTCGGGCCGTTCCGCGCCTAATCTAAGCGATTAAGTTAACCGCCAAGCCAAGATGGAAGCGCGCGGCTTGCGGGGCGGGGGAAACTCCGCAGCCTTGCCATGGTGCTCGATACTAACTTGAATCTATTCAATGGCACAAGCCGGGAACCAGGACGTCATAAAAGCATTCGAATCATGCTTCCAACGGAATCCCCGGGGTGGAATGGCCTCCAAGCGCTCAAATCACGCTTGTGCGGCCGGCTGTCCAGATTCGCGAGGGACAACTCCATCGCCGGCCGCCCAGATAAATCCCAAAACGACGCCGTCTTCTTCGAGGCTGACTTGCGCTACGGAGTACATCATCATGACTACCCTTACGGTTGTCGATATCTCAGACGATGAATATTTTGCCATGGATCAAACGGCTCAACGTCTTTTGGAGTCTCTGAACGATATGTGAATGGAGATCTCGTCGATTCACTGGATACCCCAATTGACCAAGGATTAAAATCATTTGAACGCGAACTGGCCCGGTATATGCATGAAGTCTCCCGTAACGTAACAATGTTCGGTGATAGATACCCGCGACTGAGCTCTTTAATCGTCTTGGAGGAGAACTCGGCCAACCGGTTCACCTTGACGACAAGGCCAGGTCCGTGCTTGTTTACACTTCCTCAAGGTCATGCTGGGAGGGTTGCAATAGACCGTGTAGCCAAATGGAAGACATTTCTACAACGCTTTGCGACAGGCAGAGAGAATTCATGGAACCCCCAGGCTATCCCCCTCCTCCCACGAAAGGAGACTTTACCAAGGGAATCTGCGCAAGAACAGCCCGGTGGGCACCCAAAATGGGCAAGCGTTGTAGTCAATGCAATATTTAAGGACTTCCAGGAGCACAACTGTGGGAGGACGCACGAAATCAGACTGAAAGTTTCGGACGACTGGCAAATTCATCCTGGCCAACCCACCCTGGATATGTTCGTCTCCTGCTGTCCTGACAGAGTGGCCTGGCAGCAGGCTAAATGCGGCTCTTTTCAGTGAGTCTACCCTATCCCTGTGAGCACATAAGTTTCATTTTAATGGATTGCTAGAATGAGGATAGACGATCTAGAAAAGGATGGCATATGCGCGGCTATTCAACGAGCTAGGGAGAAGAGTAGGCAGCTCTACCTCTTGGTTGACCAACAAGGATTGGTTGACATATCGGACAAGATGCCTCCGGTGTTGGCGTCTTTAGGTACCTTTACGATGGAGTCTCTTAGTGACCTGCTTGAACAAAAAGCCTTTAATCGGATCAGCCCTCGGGACTATTTGGAAGGCACAACAGTGGATAAATTTGGTTCAAGGGACAAGGCAGTTCTTGCACTTGCCCTTGCTAGATCATTAATGGATTTCTTCGACGAAGACTTTGAATTGGCTTCATACAGCTGGCAACCGGAATGCGTGTACTTTGTACGGCCTTCTGATGCCCATGCTGGTGACCGTGTGTTATATATCTCACTCAAGCCAGGACTCTCGCGCTCAAAACCATCCGACCTGCTCAGGACAGTAGAACCGGGTAACCCTGTCCTGCTTTCATTTGCCCGGCTCCTCCTAGAAATTGAAAATGGCGAAAAGATACCGATGGAGGTCCATTCTGAAAGTAAATACAACTTGCCAAAATGGGCCCAGATGTGCGCATTTGTTAATATGGCTGAACGAGAGGCAAGTGGTATCTATCTTCAGGCTGTCGAAGGTTGTTTATATCTCCATATGGCTCTGCCAAGGTATATCTCCGAAGCAGCAGGTGCACCTGCAGGGTACATATTAAGGAAAGCGATTTACGAACGAATAGTCCGCAATCTTGAGCTCATGGTGAACCCCCAGATCGCTAAACGGAACCGACGAGATTCAGCGTTCGAGATCCCTTTGCCAAAGAAATTGTCGATCTCACGTCCAAAGGATGTACATTTGAACGCAACATCTTCCCTTCCAGTTGATTTGCTTGCTACAAATGGCCGCCCCACTAGCCGCGATGGATTTGAGATTGCGATTGTGTGTGCAGTGCCATTGGAATTCAATGCTATCTCCTTTCTCTTCGACGAAATTTGGGACAATGATTACGGGCGTATCGATAGGGATCCTAACGTATATACTACAGGACGCATTGGGAAGTTCAACGTCGTTCTAGTTCGTTTTTCAAACATGGGAAAAGTCAGCGCAGCCGGAACTTCTGCCTACCTTCGTTTGAGCTACCCAAGCTTAAATCTTGTACTTGTGACCGGCGTTTGTGGTGGAGTGCCCCATCCGAATGGAGACGAGGATCTTCTCCTTGGAGATGTAGTTATTAGCAAACATATTGTCTAGTACGACTTAGGCAGGCAATATCCCGACGAGTTCCTGACGAGAGATACGGTGCAAGACAGTCTTGGCCCCCCCCCCCCAGGACATACGTAACCTACTCGCTATATTCGAGACAAACCTTGCTCGTGACCGGCTCGAGCAAAGGACTGCCATTTTCTCCAGCAGATCCAAATGAATGCCGCACGAAGACGCCGAGGGGCCAAATATCAATATCCAGGAGCATCGCACGACAAGCTGTTCCAGCCAAGCTACCGACACAATTACCATATATCTCGCCATAGTCATTCTCCGAGAAGCTACAAAACTATGTCATGCGATGAAATAGGGTGCGATGAGACGTACTTAGTCCGACGAGAGAGAATTGAAGAGAAGCTACAGCTAGAGAAAGGGGGACGCAACAGGGACGCTCAATCACCTTTGATATTTATTGGGAGTATTGGATCAGGAGATACGGTGATGGAGTCTGCCGAAGATAGAGACAGGATTTCCGAAAGCCACGGAGTCATTGCATTCGAAATGGAAGGTGCTGGGGTATGGGATGAGACACCATGCATTGTGGTTAAAGGTGTCAGGAATCCCGAGATAATCTTGTATTCATGCAATCTCACTTAGAATTAGTGTTTACACAGCCACCCACATTCCTTCATATAAAATAGCTAGGGTTCCTATGAACCACCATTAGTTTTACAATATTATTCAATTTGTACCTCATGAAGCAATGTACAATGCTAATAGTTATGAGCCCAGTGATTTTCATTGCATATTCAACTTGATTTTTGTTGTTATTATCATTGTTTTGTCATTTTTTGCCCTATACTGCATGCTTTTCACATGAAATACTGATATCCTCTGAAAAAAACTCAAGGAAATGTCCCCTAGATCTATGGGATCCATTGAGAATGGAGCCATAGAGCTTCACAAATCAAGCTTTTGAATGCCAGAAGCTCTATATTAATTAAAAAATGAGGCTGCATGAGTGCCTCTAACAGTTTAAAAACTGAAAAAGTAGAGCTCTTAGAGCTCTATTCATCTACCTCACCATGTCTAATACCAGTACCTGATGTATGATAGTGACACTGAAGAACAGTAAGGACTGAGAGATTTAGTATATGAATATTATATTAATAGTGAGCAATCACAGGGTTTATAATTATATTGATTTATTAAAGGAAGATTATTGGCTAGAAATAGAAGAACCTGAGATTAAGGATGATAAATCTGAAAAATCATTTAAAAAACAGGTGATAGTGTATGAAAAATGTCAAATGACTATAAATAAGATGTATAATATTATTACAACATCAGTTTTAAGAGTAAAGATAGAGTATGTCATGAAGGTAGATAATTATAAAGGGCTATACTCTTATACTCTATATCTATAGCTTGCTCAAACTTCATCTGATCTCTAACTGCCCAATCAGATACCTCTGACTGGGCCTTTATATGAACATTTATCTACTTCAACCTTGTGTAATTTCCTTCTATTTATATCACATAATCTCATGATTCCTTTTTCTTTTTCCTTTCTTTCTCTAACAATTACAATTTTGATTCTAGTGTATAGCTTGTATAATTTACTTATCAGAGCACACCCATTACATTTTGTAATTACTTACCTGATTTCTTCTTAGAGATTCTTATTATATTCACTCTCTAAATATAATTTACATGTATAGTAGATTCTTCTGAATGCAACCCACATATATAGCAAACTCTTCTGAAATCTGAAATACAACTTACTCAGCTCAGCTCTGCTGAATAATGTGTTAGTGAAAGGCCCTAAAGCCCTGATGGTTTGTATTGATATCTCATGAGATTTTCCTCTAAACTTTTCAAATCCTCTAAACTTTTTGAATCCTTCAAACTCTTCAAATTCAAATAATTGTAATGGGTGTGCTCCAATAAGTAGATCATGTGAGCTATACACTAGAATCAAGATTGTAATTACTAGAGAAAGAAAGGAAAAAGAAAAAGGAATTATGAGATCATACAATATAAATAGAAGGGAATTATATGAGGTTAGAGTAGATAAATGTTCATATGAAGACCTGGTTAGAGGCATCTAATTAAGTAGTTAAAGATTGGGTGAAATTCAGGCAAGCTATAGATATAGAGTATAAGGGTGTAGTCCTTTACATTATCTCTCCCTATTTAGTTTTGAAGGGTAGGCAGGAGGGTTTAGAGAATTGAGTGTAATGTAGCACAGATAGAGTCTCATTAGGTAGATGCAGTTCTTTATAATGGGCAAGTACAATGATATCCTGCAGGGTAGAGGTTGATTCTCATGAAGGGGCCTCATATCTGAGTCACTTCATTAGATACTGAAATTCTTATTTATAATAGTAATAGTTAAGAATGGCTTCAATTTTGTATTCTATCTTATTGTCTTCCCTGATGATGCCAGGCAGATGCCAGTTGATGATCTCTTATGAAAAGAATAGGTTAGTAGAGGCCTTGTGGAGTAGGTTTATATGAAATATATTATGAATTCTAGGTGGCATGTTAAGGTAGTAGTTATAACTTCTCAGAACTTCAATAATGGTGTACTTAGCATATCAGTAGTTAAGTGTGCAAGATGAGTAATTAATTATAATGTTTTGAAGGTCTAATCAGATCTTATTATCTACCTTATAGTGTTTAGTGGGATTTTAATGAATATTTACATGATTCTATTAATTCTGCTGAGCACTGATCATGAAGGATTCAGCCTACTTGTAGGCTTACTGGAGTTTCAAGATGATAATATTTATAATTTGGATTGAACTGTAAGATAAAGTGGAAGGTTTAGATAATTTAGTGAGATTAAGAATTTTAAGATTATAACTGTATGAGAGGAAAAATAGGCTGACATCAGTACTAACAGTATTATAATCATTAATTGTGAATTTAATATGTAGGAGGAGTTTATTTCAGTCATCCTAAATGTATGAATAGAACTTTTGAAGGTAGTTCTTAGTTATCTGAATTATATGTTTAGTGCTACTATTAATTTCAGGGTGATAGGCAGTTAAGAGGTATTAGAAAATCTTGAGAAGCTAGTAGATTTAGATCTAAATAGCTCTGATGAACTGAGTTTTATGATCTAAGATAATTATACAGGATAGATTATACTAGTAATAAAATGAACTTTAGAGGAAGGCTTTAACTACTATAGGCATATTTATCTTCACATAGAGTTTAAGGATAACATCTTTACTGAGGTAGTTAATAATGATAAGAATATTCTTACAGCTGTTACTCATAAAGAGGTTTACTGTAAAATTAATGATAACATTATGTCAGATATATTTAGAGATTAAGAGAGATTTAAGTAGACCTTGATGATGATTCTGCCAGGTGATGATAGATTAATAAATATTATAGTTCTAAGTAAACTATTAAATGCTCTGAGATATATTAGATTAATAGAAATCTTGGGATAAAATTTGGTAGAGTGTCTTATAGTCTGAATGATCAGTTATTAAAGAATTATAAGTTTCTTGTATGATTTAGGTGTGCAATGATTCTGAATCAGAAACCCACTATCTCTTCTGAAAGTATAATTGAGAGTTAGGGTTTATAAAGCATTCAGTGATGTTAATACAGACTTGAAGTTCAGATGGAAAATAATGAGCTTTATCTCAGATGACCTAGATTATTATTTGAAGATATTTATTAGAGGTAACAGTAGTGTCTCAGAGTCTCTAAAGTGGGAATAAGGCAGTTATGATTAATAGGGTAACAAATGAGATATATATTACTCTATGTGGCATTATTTTGAATTCTTTGAGAATCTGTGGATCTAGTAGTCTCTATTTGTGATTTACCTAGTGAGCATTGAAGTCTTTAGAAGGCATATTCTATTCATATTGGGAGAGGGTGTCAGCCATGAAGTTCTCTATACTAGAGTAATAATAAATTATAAAATGAAAGTGGCTGAGGAATTTAGCCCAGTACATTTAGCATTTAGAGAGTTTATAGGTTATTATGAAATATCAGAGGTTCTTATGATTTGTGATGATTTCAAAGTCTTTCATACTATGAAGTTTGAAGTCTTATTCCTCTAGATATTAGATAATGATAAGGAGTTTCTTATTATAGATCTCATAGTTAGCTTCAGCAGGGCTGAGCTTCTTGAATATAAATATATAGAATTGCAGGATGCCTTTATTATCTCATTACATGAAAGTATTACTTGTGATATAACTGGAAGAGTCTGTTTCAACTACTATTAAGTAGTTAGAGTCAAATGTGATGAGCATTAAGATGAAGATAAATATTTACTTAAGATGTGTAAATGCCTTATCTGCTTCCTTAGATCATTGAAACTGCTGATCTTTATGTGTGAGATTAATTAGTAATTAAATGATATCAGAAAAATTTTGAATGAAGTATTAGTAGAAATTTATAAATTCTAGGAAGTCTTACATATCTTTTATGATTATAGGAGCCTTCTATTTGAGGATAGCAGTAATCTTCTTAGAGTTCATATAAACTCCCTTTCCTGCCTCTATGATGAAGCTGAGGTAGATTATCTTTTGAACTTTAAAGGTAGATTTATTGATATTAATTGAGAGACTATATTTATAAAAGTAGATGAGGACTTTTTGAATGTGCTTCTAATGCTACTTGTGGAATTCATTGGTGAAGATGAGAATATTATTAAAGTAAGTGAAAGTAAATTTATCTAAATAGTCTTATAAGACCTAGTTGATGTATTTCTGAAAGATGCTTGAGGCATTTATGAGGCTAAAGAGAGTAACTATCCATTTAAATAGATTATATTTCATATGAAAGATAGTTAGCCATTCATCTTCTTCTGCAATTTAAATCTTATAGAATGCAGAAATGACATTTAGCTTTATAAACTACTTAACTTAGCTGATCTATTCAAAAGTCTCATTGATTAATAGTAATGAGTAATAATTTTTTTAGGTAAGGTAGTTAAAGCCCTGATAGTTAACATAGAACTAGAGGTCTCTACCTGACTTTTTTGTGAAGAGTACAGGTACATCTATAGGCAAATTACTAACTTAAATGAAACTTTTATCTAAAAGGTCATTAAGGGTCTTGCAGAGCACAAGCAGTTTATTACATGATATATTGTATAATAGTCTTCAGGGCAGCTGAGAGTCTTTACCATCTATCTTCTTAAGTTTAATATGATAGTTATGTATATCATAGAATGGTGAGAGCTTCTTAGTGACCTTATAATTAAAAATATTGAGGAATTCATAATATTATAGAGGGAGAACTGTTGTGAGGTTGATCTTTAGCTTCTTAGAGAGTTATAAGAGAGTCTTCTCTATATTAGCTATACTAGTGGTGAAGATTTTAATGAGGAATTAGGACTTAAATTTCTGATTATAACTTTAGAGGAGGTTATAGATGTTAATAGAGATTTAGTAAAGATTAGTAATCTTATAAATATCTTTCTTAGAGATGTAGATGCCTCCAGAGAATACAACACATTAATTATGAGTATTAATGAGAGCTTGATGTTCAGATAGCTATAATAATCATCAGCAATTTATTTCTGAGCTAGGGGCTGGCTAGAGGCAGCTTAGCAGCTTTAGCAAGACTTAGTAGCTTAGCTCATCTCTCTAATCTGCATATTAGCCTCATAGTCTGTGCAAGCTAGGAACTGAGTATTTCCACAAACTTCATACATCTTCAGAATACTATGAATTATGCCTAGTATGTATCAGCTGTCATTTTCAAATCTTATAATATATCTATATATTCCATAATTCATAACATAGCATGCTATTTAAGATTAACTGTCTTCATCAAATACATCCTTCAATTAATGTAATTTCCTTGATTGACACATTATTCTTCATTAATATACTATCCTCCATTAATACATCATCTTCAGTTTACACACTATCCTCAATTGACACACTTTCCTCAATTAGCATACTATCCTGAATTAACACACTTTCCTCAATTAGCATAACATCCTTGATTGACACTTTCTCCTTGATTGACATACTATTCTCAGCTTAAGCTGAGAATAGTTAATACTGCATTGCCACACTCTTCTCAGCTTAAGCTGAGAACAGTAAACCCATGACCATATTAATATGATTAACATTTATAACCTATGAATATAATAACTACTACTACTTAATATCCTTAAGATTTTCAATTAAATCAATAAAAGTACTTTCAATAAATTATGCCTTCTCCTCCTCAATTATTACCTCTCTTCCTGCTATCTTTATTACTTTCTTTCATAAGATCTCTACAACCTTCATCTTCTATAGCTCCTTCTATTTACACCATGTATTATACATTCATTTGTATATCCCTGCACTGCATGTTAGCACTAATTGATGTTGTATTTAGCAAATAACATCTTATACTTACTCTGAAAAGCCTCTATCTTGAATACCTTATGTGTTCTTGTCTCTTCATACTCTATTATTGTATGGTATATCTCACCTGCCACCACTACCATTACTCTGGCTAGAATTGAATTAAACCACTTTGCTGTCAAAGTGTTAACACCCAGCCTAAATGCTCTCTGACTAAAGAAATACTTGACTATATCTTATATAATAACATCAGACAGAAAACAACCCTTTACATTCTATATGCTATCAAGTTAGTTCAAGCATTTATGACCTCAGACTCTACTAGTATGATACATATCTTTCCTTCCTCAGATACTACTATAAAGTTATCATCCCTTAATAACTGTGTAATCTATTCTCTTGAATTACTCAGTTCAGTAAAGTGATATGCATCTACTACCTCCTGAAATTTAGCATTGAAATGACCCCATTGGGTACCTATATCATTAATAATCTATTATATGTTAGATAGCCTTCCATTTATATCAGAAAACTCCAATTTGAGATATTATATACATACCTTCCTTACCTCTTCTGGTGATGGGATCTTAGGTACACTATCCTCATTATCAAGCTCTGACCCAAACTTACTTTTATTCTGATTATCATAATCCCTAGTAAATAGTCAAGCACTCATGACAAGGTGATTCATATGGTTCTTACCAACTATTAATAGCCATAGTGTTAGGCACACATCAACCTTGTGTTTCCAGTTAACCCCAGTGAATAGCTATATAGCCAAGAGGTCCTTTACCATGTTTAAAATCCTTCTATTTGTTACTAAATAATCTGCCTTGCTCCATCTTGTAATCTCTGTTCACCCCAAGTCCCAAACAACATTACCACCCACAACTTCATAGTATGGCCCTGAAGCTAGATCAAGATCTGATCTATTCTCACTTTCTAAACTGTTAATTTCATTCTTAAAGGTACCTGGGGTTAGAGCATCATCAGTCCTGCACCTCTTCTAATCTCTCTCCACAGTTAGGTCAAAATTGTCATCAGAAAGATCCTACTCAGTAGTTTCTAGTAGTTAGTATTCATTGCATAACTGAGGAAAGTAGAAAAATGAATTATACTTACTATATCATTATAATAGATTTATTATTCTAACTTATGAAATCCCTCTACATCAACCTTAGTATTGTGGCTCTTACAACTCTTGAAGCTCTATATCAAATAATTTTATTAATAATTAATGAACTCAGACATCTGCAGGTAGAAAGCTACTATCACTCACTATTAATTATGATACTTATGGATGTCTTGCTGATAGTTCCTAAACACTCAAATGTCAATGGGGATTAATATAGTATTAGAAGAATATATTGAAATAATCAACCTGAACTTCTAACAGACCTGAGTTAATGATATTACTTTGGAAACTAATTTATTAGCTGAGTTGAGGAGAAGAAGATACTGGTATTCTCTAAATAGGCTGTAAACCATATCTCTAATTAATTTATTTACCAGGCTGCTGAGATCCATCCCACTGACTTGAACTTGCACTAGAAGATCCTGATGATGATAATACTAATTAACCCCCTATAATATTTTGATTATAATTAATTCCTCCATGAGGAGATGAAGATACTACTATTCTTCAATTAACTTGAGAATTATTCCCCCAGGCATCAGCTGCATTTACTCCAGAGTGTTTTCAGTATTATAAAGCTATTTTACTCTTATTTAGGACCTATTATCTTGCATTCAGTATGTTGTAGCAGACAGTTCTTAGCTTAAGTTAGAGCTGATGCAGTGATGCCCAGGTAAATAATACTTAGCTTAAGCTCAACTCTAGCTTAAGCTGAGGACTGTACAGAATATGAGGGTGTAATTAAGACTCATATAAGACTAGATGGTGCAACCATGGAATAAGAATTTATTGTAGTAAGTACCTATTATATTTTAGTTAGTAAATTTCAAGTATAGAGTTCTTAGCTTAAGTCAGAACTGAGCTTAAGCTGAGTACTGTATACAGAGCTAGATGAGAAGTTCATACTCACTAGCACCTAAGATTCTTACATGATGTTGATGTTCAGTTGGGTGCAACAGTAGGTATGAAAGAAGAATTTAGGTGTAAGAAATACTAGTAAACTTTACCTACAGAGTAAAGTTTGCATTTAAATAAGCAAGAAAATAAATAAAGAATTACATATAACACCTCATCCATCAATCAGCAGCAAACAGAAGTACCTCTTTTCACTAGTATATTTAAATTAGCCTTCTTCAACTGGTAACTATCAACAACAAATTGTAGTATATGTACTTAAAAACCCAGCTTCAAGACAATTTATTCTACCTTATTAGTAACATAGAATTTATATTATTCCCAGCCATGAGCATCCATCTCTTTCATTACTGTTTAAAAAGAATGTTCACTACATATCTGCACTGAATCAAACTGACTGAAGCCCAGATATCATATTTTATACTAATTGTGAGTTATTAAAAGCTCCCTTTTAATGAGTTTATAGAGAAGACTTAATAGTATACAGTTCAAATCATTTCCTTTCTGAGTCTTCTTATTATTTGTATCTGGTATCAAATCATCCACTAGATACATTACTATTAAACCTGTTTCAAAATTGTGTATTATTACCTACTGGGCATGTTGTCTTGTTAGAACTCTCTCCTTCAAGTCCTCCTCTTATCTTTGAAGGTTGATAATACTATCCTGATCCTCTGATTGACTATCCACTGATGTGTAATTATTACTTTTATTAATAATTATAGTGCTGTCAAGCAACCTCTTATTCCTTTATAATTTATATCATTTCTAGTTGTTTTTACACCATCAAGCTATAGCATTCAGGTAATTATCCCTAGCTACTAATAGGATATTTTGAAATATCTGAGAGTAACTCTCATACACATACTTAAACACCAGCAGCAGTTTCCCCTTACTTTACTCTCTTTATAAATTCAAACCTAGAAGCCTATACCTTGCCATCTCCCTCTCCAATGATGTGTATATATCATAATATACTGCACTATCAACCTTTAAGAATGCCTTAACCTTGAGTATTATCTACTCACATAGTATGCCCTGCAACATCATACTATTCAATCATATAGTGAGGATGAGATGAATGCTTGACTTATATGCATCTGCAAAAAATAGTAGTAATATTTGAAGGTACAATGAATATTAAATTATATTAGTAGTAAACATGTGATAATAATGTATCTATAGACCCTCTAAGTTCTATTCTACCTCTTATTATCTACTTTTAAATTCATTTGTTTTCACTGGGACTTATAATTACAGTGCATCACATAATTAATGATGTTTTCCATAGATAATGACTCTCCTTGACTTGGCAGTTCTAATGTGTCTGGGTTGAAGAAATATTAATCTCACTATATATAGTGTGGGGACTTAGATCACATCTCTCAGCTTAAGCCAGGCTGCCCTGTCAGTAGAGGGTTAATACTACTACTATTAAATAAAATATAAAATTCATGCTATACTTGACTGGGTTCAAATCCTAGGCTGTTATATTCTATACAGTAAAAAGTCATCTTCCTTCTCAGTGTAATCAATTTGATACTGACAAGGATGATAATGTTAGTATGATCTTAAAGTATGTTTTTATAGCTAGTTCTTGTGACTTTATTTAAGTTGTTATCTATTAGTAGGTGTTGTGCAAACTAGTTGATGTGATGTTACTGTGATAGTAGTAAATATCAGCTATTAGTAGGAGATATAAATTATATATATATTTTATCACACCTATAATCAAGCACATCATCACACCACAGCCATATAATCTTATCACTAAAACCTATGTATTTAGCATGCATTAGCTTTTCAATAGAACTTATAATGTATTTCACAATAAAATCACATTATATTATTAAGATTTAATGTGTTTTGGTCAAAAAATAAGCTATCTAAATAAATAATATCAAATAGTGATAAATGTACAGACACTTACATAATTAACCTATTAGAATTATTCTCATGAATTCATTAACCTCAGTAGCTAACTAATCTATACAAACATGGAAGTCATGTGATCCAATCATCCTTTAAGGTGACAGCCCAGATTCAAACCCAAGCACACAGCTACTTATTTTTTTTTACTGATCTATCTAAATAAATATCAGTGCACATTATAACTTAAATAATAGCACATTCCTCAGCTTAAGCTAACAGGCAGGAAAGAAACACATTCCTCAGCTTAAATCAGCAGAGCACTTAAATAATATTTTAGCCTGTACACTAGTTGAGAGGAGTATATTCCTTGGCTTAAGCCAGGCCATCTTACTCAGCTTAAGCTGAGGAATGTATTTCTTTTCTGCCTGCTAGCTTAAACTAAGAAATGTACTACTCATAACTTCTTATTATTTATCATCTGAATCTATTAAACTACTATCTGAGTTATCATTCAATTCATTTAAAATATTATCTTTATTTAAGTCATCATCCTTCTCATTCTTCTCATTCATACTACTCTCTTCATCCTCCACTTCCTCTCTGATACTAGCTTTTAACTGGGTTGACTACTTATTTGCCACCCAAAGTCCATCTTCTAACTACATTTCACTATATAAACTGTTGTATTAGTCCCAGTCAATATAATTATTAACATAGAATCATTTAGTGGGGAATCTCACATGTATATTACTAAGCTATGTTAGAATAAGGTGAGCACCTCACTATATAGCCTCCACTAAATAAAAACAACACTTTCATAGGTAACTCAGATTATTATCTGATGGATTGAGCTCTGAGTCTGCATATATCTCCACTTCATACATGTCATGAACATTATGTAGCTTCCTAGAACACAGTTAAAGAACATCAATAAGTACTCTAGTATAGTATGTGTTTCCATTTTAGTTGGGGATCCTTTCATCCTTCTTCACTTGAACATCAGGGTCAATCATAGTTGATATCAGTAAGAGCTGGCCAACTATTTACCCTTAAAAAGATATGTCTCTCATCTTATTCCTATTACCAGCCTTTTCATCAGTCAATCAGATATAGTCTCACTGCCACCCATCAAGTGCCCCTTATCATGCAGGTGTGCATTGAATCTTCTTCTTAACAAGATAATTTATATCAGATGAATCTCACCCATCTCATTTTCATGTAGTGACTGATTCATATACCTATATATGATAGTTAAGTATTAATTACAACATAGAGTGTCAGTTCTTCATGCCAGTGAGCTGAAAACACCTATCTGCAATATAAACCAGTAATGCATCCAGAAAAACCTTCTTGAGATGACTCAGTCTCTTGGCTACCTCTCTCACTATTATAACATGATATACTAGTGATTAATAGTAGTCTGCTTCTGGTAGATACCATGATATTTTCTGCAAGTCTATAGTTATTAATGTAGTGATAAGCTTTATCTCAAGTTAATCTTCAGCTATAAGTGTATTTGAACTAATAATATTAGCATGGAGTAATGTGTTCTCTGACTCTAATATATGTATATATCATTAACTATATTTGATCAGCTGCTATTTGTTGCCAACACATTTATTAGTATTATAGTAATAGGCCTTTACATGATATTTATAGCCAGTCTTACTGTGCTCAGTATTAAAGCCATCCAGGGTTCCATATTTATAAATGAACTTGACATAGTGGATAAGAACATGAAATTTTATGAAGTTGAAATAGCTAACTTTATGTAGATAATATTTCTTATGAGGTATATAATAACAATGAAATGCCCATTTAAGAGCATCAATCTATTTCAAGATGTTCTTTAAGTACCCTAGGGTTTCATCATCATGAGAGTAGTACTGTGCACAGAATAGAAAGTTGATCACAGCACAGACATATAGGAGGATAGATTACAAACAATGGAGTAGTAAAGAGATGATAACTGGAATTAACTATTGTGATAGAGCCTTGCACTATAATCTAGACTACTATTTAAAGTAGCTGAAGTTAATAAAATGCTAAAGATCTGAGTAGTAAGAAATATAATTAAATTGGTCATCAAGCTATTTAGTTCTACCTGCTTGAGATATTAATAGGGCTTCCTGGTTCTTAATTTATCATGCAGGTTTGATAAGGTCCACCATCATTTCCTGAAGCCATTCAACTAGATACTAAACTATACTCTTAAGTAATTAGTAGAGAATATCAATCATCATCACTTCATGGATATTAATTCATGGGTGGCACCAGGCAAAGGAGTTGATATTATAAACTATCATGTTAGAATTAATAAATAAGAGATCATCCTGCTGCTGCTGAATCTGGTCCTGCATCTATCTATATGTGTGTATTGGAAAGACCTTCAACAGATCTTAACACTCTAAAGGGGAAACAAGGCAGATCAAACAGTATTTATTGTTTTTTATACTAGTAATTAAGACTTACTCTTCATAGTCAGCTATAAATTCAACTAATACTAAGAAGCAGTATTGAACATAACCATCAGTACATTTAATAAATATGCTAGTTGTACCCAAGGCCTCAATAGCTACAGCATCATTAGTACCTGCCAGTAAGATATTAGTAGTAAGACTTATGTTTAAGTATCTCAGCCATACAAGCATGATAAAGCCTGGTCTTTGTGATATGGTCAATCTTCTTAATAATAGGAAGATAGGTGATCTTCTGAAGACTGATTATCTTTTGTGCACAGTAAATCTTATGTGGAAGATTTTCAATGGTAAAGTAAATAGGCCAAGATACCTAGTCCCTATAATGCATGGAGAGCTGTGTCTTATCAGACATAAAGATTAATGAAATTAGTGTGGAAGAGGCCAGAAGTTTTTGTTATATATTCTACTACTAGTTGGCCATATACATCTCAGTATATATTCATTGGTTTAACTTCAAGAACTGTCATATAGGTGCATATTGTAGGATGTCCTTAAATGAAAGATGTTCAAGTAATCAGTAAATAACATTATTTACTCTCTGATGAGAGAGAGTAACTTTGATTATAATTTCATCAGTAGATATTATAGAAATCAGAGTGTCAATAAATTCATTGCTTTGTGCATTATCAGTCATTAAGCCCCTATTAATAATGTTATGAAACTGTTGGGCAGTGTAGAAGGAGAGTCCATTAGTGATAATGTAAAGATAGGGTAACATGAGGAATCAATTGATAATTCCACTTGAAAGTTCATCATTTAGAAAGAACCATGCAATATCATATTCCACTTCACTTTTAAAGCCCCCATACTGGGCTATTATTATTCTAACAGAGGCATCAGACATCACATTAAAATAACCAGGAACTAGGCAACCAGCCAGTTGTTTTAAGAGAGATTTGTATATAATAATATAGGCATTTGAAATTGAGGTTTACACAGCTCAAGGAGGTAGCAATGAGATAAAGAAGGGCACATCAGGATTCAACTTGGAGGACAGTGGCTAGTAGTAGATGCTAAGAATTTAGCAAGCTACCTATAGTTTATAATAATAATGTAACTAAAGATCTAATATCTACCTCATTTACTTCCAAAATATCCATTGAGATTAGAGTAGTAATATCATTCAGATCTAAATCACCATCTGGCTTGGGTACCTCATATGGGATATCATTGAATGGTAAAGCAGTAAGAGCATGTTCTGTGAGAGCTTATATAGAGGCTACAGAGAAGGTAGAAGTTTGACTTGTAGCTAACATCATTTTCAATATTTATCTTGCTTGGATGGTTGTCATACATTTCTGCTAGTGTCAACTAAAGCCATTCTGACTGTTGACTGGCCATCAGCAATGTAGGCAGATATGTGTATATATAGAGTTCTTCTTCATAGTAAGAGAATAGAAGGTTTAGAATATAAAGAGATTACTTTGTGCCATCCAGTCTGAAGGTTATCTGATTTCTGAGGTCACATAGCAATTAGCTTTCCTACTTAGACCTAGTATAGTTAAGTAGTTGAAGAGGTACTAATAAAAAGGATCAGAAATAATATTTTCTTAGTATATTAACTAAGCTATATATTGAAAAAATAGGTATCTTCATATTAAAGATATCTCCACATTGGAGGCATCTCATCATTGAAGAAAAAACAAGTAAAAGATACAACAGGAAAGAAATTGGAGAAAGGGATAGAGAGGTACTTAAAGGAAGAGCACAGAGCTTAGCTTAAGCTAAATAGATAATAGGAAACTTGAAGAAATTTAAGTGACAGAACATTACTTAATACTGAGGGTGAGAAGGAATAGCACAGAGCTTAGCTTAAGTTAAGCACCTAATAGAAAGAAATAAGAGAAAGAGACTAGAGACATATAAATCAGTTACATAGAGAATTAATAGAGGAATAAACTTTACAGACTAGATTACATCAGGTTGTGAGGTCATCTGCACCTTCAGGAGCCCTAGTAAGGGTAAATTTTGCCTTTTTAGTAGAAGGTTATTTCTTATGGGTGGAGGTAGATCAGCAGTAAAAGGACTTAAAGGAACTGAGAAGGGGGTTACTGCTAATTGAAGTAGCTTGACATAAGTTAGAGAAGTACAGACTTAATTGGGAAGGTAAAGATAATTATGATGAATCTATCTTAGAATCATCAACACCACTAGTAGGTATGGGGCAGATGAGTGTTCAAGAATTTTATAATGAGTTCATATCAGAGTCACTAATACTACTACTGTATCTTAAAGAATTTAATCTAAGAGGAAGGGGGCAGACTGATGTTTGAGCATTTTTCAATGAGGATTAGAGGGCAAGGGTTTTCTTCAAATAGAAGATGAGATTAAGAGTTACTGTTGCATTTAAACATTTTATGCTATTCATCTAAGCAACACTTAAGTTAAGATTCTCAATATTTCCCCATGGCAGCTGAGACTCTTACTAGCTAAATATCTATTAAATATATTTAGCTGCTCTATACTTAATCATATATTCAAGCTCATCAGAATCAGGGGATGCAGAGTACTCTTCTTAGCTTAAGTTAAGCTCTGTGCTAATATTAGTAAACACAGCAGGCCCCTGTACAATCAGCTGAGATGTAAACTTTATCAAGGCTTTAACCTCAATAAATTAGTTAAAGGAGTTAGCTATAGATAATATTCATATTCATTGTTGAGCTATCTGATTAATCCAATATACTTAATGAAGTACTTATAGAGTATCATTACTGTTAATGAGCAGCTCAAGGAGAACAACATCTAAATAGGTGTAGTGTAAATTCAAACCCATTACATCTATTCTGTAACCCAAGATTAAAATCTTCATTACATGATGTAGGTTGTTGAAGTTCTCAACAACCTCTATATACTTATAATCTGGCATGAATGATTTTATCACATCAACTTTCATATTGAAAAGCATCATAAATAACTCCATCTAGTACTAAGGCATAGAAAAATGGTAAAAGACAAGTAATTCTCACTGAGATTTAATGACCACTTCATTTATGATCAACAGTAAATGCAGAAACTTTAATATTAGTTAATAGAGGAGACTTGTAACCTACAATTAATCAGAGAGGAGGAAGGAGATTAAAGGGTCAGTAATAACTCTTAATAGAAATTATAAGGCTTTACTCCTGACTTTCTATCTTCACTTTAGAATATCTCTGGCCAGATTGCCTTCATTCTTGATGGAGGTTGCTTGGAAAAGGTAGGGGAGGACAAGCAAGAAGGCAATATGACACAGTTAATAGTAAATAGATATATTAAATTTACTGAGAGTAATATCAGTAATATTACCTGCAGATGAGGGTTTATCAGTGATGATAAGAGTAGAACTCTTAATCTATAGATGTAGCATCAGACTACTATGCATCACATAATATTCTACAAGTTGTTCAATCTAAAATAGATAATTAACCATCACCACTATATACAGTAGGATATGCCCACTAATAATTACTGTTCTGTCATGGGTCTCTGGGTCCTGTGTAATCACAGTTGACATGGATGAACCTATGATTCAATGGAGTATGATCTAATTTAAGATCTTGAGGATGCTATTAAGAGCATACTTGTGTGCAAGGGTCCCATTAGAGACAAAGAGTTTACAGAATAGAAGAGAGTTAAGAATGTGGAGATAATTATATTTATACTCAGTGACTTGCTTATATTCAGTGAGAGAATCTTTAATTTACTAATAATTAACTGAGCCCATCACATCTGGATCATATGAGAGTGATAGTAGACCAAGTAGATCAATGGCATGATTCAACATTGATGTACCTATTATAAAAAGTCAGCTGTTGCAGGGAATTTGAGTAATAGCCTGATAAATTTAGATTCATACATTCTTAATAGCATGTGATTTATCCATTAATATCATGCCAAATGGGACATCTTTCAGCCACAATAATTATATAGACTCTTTTGTTGGATTAATTTCCTCATATACATTAAGTATATTAACAAGATAATCCTCTTCATTAGAATCTAATGCAGTGGCAGAGGCAGAAAGTAACTATACTCAGCTTAAGCCAAGTAAAGGGGCCTTTCATGATATATGATGAGACCAGGTAGAGTATGAGGTTATTATTATGATCCTGCCTGAAGCTGAGTTAGACAAATCAATATGTGTCATCAAATGTCATAGATTCCCATCTTTAATGATGAGTAAACATTTTTATGCATCTGAAATGCTACCAGGACCAGTAGTGGAATAAAATACCTTCAAGTTGAAATGGCCAGGGAAATGCTTCTATATCTCATCTATTCACATATAAACAAGATGGGACAGAACAAATATAATACATAAAAGATATTAAGCTATGTAGTGAAGATTATTTATAAAATAAATCACACCTAATGCCTGTATTATTTTATCAAGGCTCATTTTATCTGATAATATCACTGCATATTGATATTATAGGACATCAACCATGGTGGCAATGCCTATCACCTGCCATGCCATCAAAGAAAGGTCATTAATTATAGGTGAATTAGGGTCAAGTCCAAGTGTGAATGCTGATTGTTCATATGATAGAGGTTGAATCTCAGTAGAGTTTAAAAGCTCCCTAATTTCATGAGAAATTCTATTGTTCTCTAGGTCAGATTGTTTCAGATTAGAGTCAGTAGGATTGATCAGATCATCTAGCATGGCAGAGTAAATATTTTGAGGGGTCTATTTATTATGAAGTATGAATATGTCTGGAACAGTAGATGTCAGATATGTAATCAGGCATGTTTCTTCATTCAGTGTGAGGTGTAGAAAATTCATATTTGCAGCACCTTATTCTGCAACCTCTAACTCAATCATCTTGAGATTATTGGCTTTCTCAGGAATAGTATTCTCCTCACTGTCAGATTGATCAAACATTAGGTTAATATGTCCATACTGTTGAATCAACAGTGTGAGGTCTGATGATTTCCAATGAACATCAAAATTTTGAAAGAAGTATTCAAACTCTATCTAATACTTCAGGAATTTAACCTTATCATCATTCTGATTGTGATATGTGTCAGGCCACTTACAGATGAACTTCACAAGTCAAGTAAGGCTAAAAAGATGCTCTGGGTTCCTCTGAGGGTCTAAATGCACAGAGTCTAGAGTCAAGCAGGCAAGGATATCAATAACATACACATATGTGACTAAAGTAGCCTTATACTGACCTCTGATGAGGATGAGATCATCACTTTCCAGTACATCTTGCTATTTATATTAAAATTCTGTGTTATTATAGAGCATTATAATATATTCAATTTCAATATAACTATAGCTTTTATGATCAGACCTAGTGTGATCATATAACTCTTTGTGGAGATTGACAAACTGCTTCAGAATCATATCAATACTGGGCTTTGAAAGCCAGTCAAGGAAGCTTGAAACAGTTGTAAACTCTAGATATTCAATGAGTAATGACCAGCTTGATTGCAGCTGATTAGATTTTAAAAGCTTGATTTTCACACCAGGAAACTTTGACTGTATCAATATTTTATTAGGGTCAGGGGGTTTTTGGGTTCAGGCCTTATTAAGTATTATTTGCTTGTTAGGTACTAAGATCTGGTGTAAGGTTAGAATAAGATTACAGTAGACAGCTTGACACTGGGGGTGAGGCCAGAGAGAGCCAGATGAGTAGTAATCTCAGCTTAAGCTCAGATCATACTAGTTCAGATATGAATAAATATTTGTTGGTGTAGATACTAACTAAGCATATAGACATAGAATACAACTCATCTTAATATCACTATTTGGACAGGTGCAGATACATATAAGGGAGGCTTTTGATGTAATTTTCCACTGGTTTTCTCACAAATAATTAGTTTTCTGTGTACTCACACATAAATTTGGGTGTAGAAGGTGGGAACAAATATTTGAGAGATATAGAATAGTAGAAAATATTGACATGTAGAAGCTGTATGGATGTCAGAGAGGTTATAAGAAAGAGAGTTTAAAGTTATGATGGAAGAGTTAAGTACACACACACTAACTAGGTTTAAGCTGAGGAATGTAGTTACTGACTTACTCACCTATAACTAACAGTGCTGGTAAATGTGTCAGGTTGATTGAATTTATAGGGAAGGGTAGCTACTAGTATGAAAGATTAATATTAAGACCCTGATAAAGATTGATATACAACTAGTAGAAGAGAGAGTCTTCTATGTTTAAATCATTCAAACTTAAATTAAGGACTGTAGCCACTGACTTGCCCACTAACAGCCCAGGCACCATTCAAATTGGTAGAGAATGGTAGCTGCTAATATCAAATGATATGATCAAGAACACAGCAAAGATCATATAGGGAGACAGGAGGTTATTTTGTGTTTGAACTTTCCATAGCACTAGAATGTTATGAAGATATATGTACTATTCATTAACAAAGTAAGGTGATAATATTAAGAGCATTATGATCATTCAAGTTCTATAAGGAATTATTCTTATAACCCCTTCATAACTGCAAATCAAAAGAAATATAGAATACCAAGACAAAGTAAATAACATATAATGAAAGGCTATTTTCATAGTCTTTATCATTCCTCTTTATGTGAATGATCAACAATGATTTAGTATGAAGTACTAGAGTGAGTATAATGACCTTAAATAATGAAATAAATATCTCTTTACTTACTATATCATTATCTGTGGCTATCTATAGAAGAGGATTCTTTTTAACAGGGTTCTTTCACATATTCATATTGCATGGAAGTAGCTTATTTATCTAATTAGAGTTCATTCCTACCTATGTATGTGCAGTTCAGTAATCCCCCTAGTAGCTCTACAAGCCCTCAGCTTCACATTCCTCCTCATAGAGTATCTATAGCCCATATAAAGAATATCCATCTCTATATTCATTGCAATCTGAGGGCTCATTTAGCTCTTCATCAGAGAACTCATTCAATACTAAAACACTAACTCCTAATAGTCATTGAGAGGCTGGCTTAGCATGCTATTATTCATTCATTTTGCACTGTAGCCTGTTATAGGCATTGAGAGCCATGATTCATAGGCTGTTAAGATCATATCAATCAGGACACCTGATATAGAATGGAAGTTAAACATTGATTTTAATCTATAAAAACTTGATTGTCTCCTTACTAATCTGATGAATATAATTCATTGCTGTGGAGACATCCTTGATGTAGTTCTGCCAATTAAATATTATCTTCCTTAGGTGATGAAATCATGGGAAGTTCCATTTACTGTAGAGTTACTTACTGAGAGAATCAAAAAACATCTTAAAGTATTCTTATGGTGACTTGAGGCATAAATCATATAATAACTTTAGAAAGAGTTTATTATATTCAAAATGTTATTCTACATTCTATATCAGTCATCCCAAGGATTTACTGAGTATTAAATGCAATTAACATATGCTCATACTAATTGATCATGTTTTCCAGTGATTAAATGTATTCTACTTGGTGATGTAATGTGAATGCAAGCATAGTGTTTAGCTTGATAGACTAGTGAAGCAGGGATGGAGTGTGCACATCAGGCAGCACCAAACAGAGCAGTGACAAACACAAGAAAAGAATTGATATCAATGTCAAAGTAGAGGAATGTATTGGCAATCTATAGTACAAAACAACACAGTAATAGAATGATAAGGCAACACACAAAAGAAACAAAAGATCTATCTTAAAGAAGCATACACATGCATGAGAAATCCACAAACAAACAGATGGAGTTCTGTTATGAAAGGAAAAATGTCTATCTTCATGGCATACTTAGCAGCAAAAGCCTCAGCAAAAAATTGATCCAACCTAATAGTGGATCCCCACCACATATCTCCCCTTCCCCTGATTCACCAACCCAGCAAATAAAAGAATGGCTCAGTTTTGTGGTGAGGACAGCAGATCTGAATACATTGTCCTAAAATCAATCCACTCCACAGTAAGGGCAGTGGATCTGAATACATGGTCCCAAAATTAATCTAACTATATAGTCTCAAAGTCAGCCAACAAGCAGCCATGCACTGTGTGTTGAATTGTCTGTTTGTAAGAAAGCAGCCACATCAAGGCAGGGAGGCAGCTTAGAGATAAATGGGCAAGTCAGCAACAGCAAAGCTCTTCCTGAGCTGCAATAAATGTGGCTGGCATTTTTAGATAGAGGCTCAGGCAGGATGATTCATCAACAGCTTGAACCATAAAATTGTGGGGTAGTAGCTCCTACAGCTAGAGATAGAGACAGAGCTGAAACAGAATCAGCAAGAGGTTTCTGGATGAGGGGAGAGCAGAGCACAGCCCTAGGATATGTAAACCACTAGGCAGAAGTGAGGCCTAGAGAAATAAATGGACAGATTAGCAACAAAGAAAGGGCATGCCCTAGATAGGCAGGGCAGCCTGCAAGCACATGGCTTTATACTAATGATCTTATACATGATAAGATCCACAGTCCCATCATGAGGGAAAGAAAAGGCATACTCTAGGTAGGTAGGGCAGCCAGCAATAGGTAGCAATGAAGATTGAGGCAAGCAGTGCAGGCAATGAAGAAGAAAGAGACACAAGGAAAATAGAGAGTAGAGAGAAAGAAAACATGACAGGTAAAATCAGCAGCAGAAGGCACAGGGTGAGATATATACAGATGAGTAAGTATAGGAAGAAAAGTAGACACAGCAAGAAAAATAAACACAGAGCAGCAGCAGACTACACATAGAAAACAAAAGAAACTAAGGAAGATATAGAGGAAACACAGCACAGAGGAAGCAAACTGAGTGACACAGCAAGGAAAAACAAACATGTGCCAGTAATGATAAGAGCAGTAACTGTGGCAGAACAGCAGGCTCTGATTGGCCAAAACATTTCCTGGCCCTGAGGCAGGAAATCATGATTGGCTGGATCAGCTAGCTGGCATCTATCTCCTCATAACTGTGAACTGGGATCCCAATGGCATCTCCTTCTGCAGCTACACAGTCACTAACAATAGAATCAAGAGAAATATTATTATAGTAATAGTAAAAGAAACTCTGCTGACTGAACAGCTGTTTCTCAGTATTCATCATAGTTATAAAGGTATGAACCACAGCCCCCACAGCTCTCTTGCATCAGGCCAGAACATAATTCTTGGCTAGCTGATTAGGCACCAAGCTAAAAAGAATCTACTACTCTCTCCAGATCAGAGGATCATCCTATCACTAGTGTCTAATTAAAGCTTCAGAAAGCACATCAAGACCCATCACAGCCATGATGGCAGGAAAGTAATAAGAAATGCTGCCATACAGAACAGGTAGACCAGAGGGTGTCATAAGTTCATGAATGAGGTCTCAATTTGCCTGTGAGAGCTACTCCCATATGTCACTCTCTGGAACTTCTAAAGACTTACTATCTTTCTGAATCCCAATAAACCATAGAAGCATCATTCTCCACTCAATTATAGCTGAGCCCATGCTCCCATGGGGAATGTGTAGCATGGTGATTCATACATCTCCTTATTTGCAAGAAACAGTCTTCCAGCTAGTCTTGAAATCCTGCAAATTTTGATTAGTGAGCATCTACAGGAAGACATCCTGAACAATTCTGCCATCCAGAAACCCCCTTCCATAAAGTCAGTGATTCCACTCAGAGACACAGCAATGCATGCCAGGGACTACAGTCATGCAGTTTGTATGATCCTCATTTGTCATGCTGACAGACTCTTGGATTATGTTCACATCATGGTTTTTCTTAGCAAGATGCTGAATATTGACATTAATATGCTAGAAAAACATGCTATCCCCCTTTCTGGCAAACTTAGTATAATAAGGGTAGGAGATGAGTCTTATCTGGTGATCTGAGTGAAGAGCAACATACCAGGCATAGTAAACCAGGTCCTGACAAATTATCTGTTGGATAATTTCATAGAGCATCATGTGGAGCCACCCCAGCAACTTCTGATCCTTTCACTAATGGAATAAGTACATATCCCATTCATGCACTATCATCTTTCCAAGTGTGTTGTATGCAGTGGGCACATTTCCCACAGCTATCTCCATTCAGAGCCAGGAGAAAATCAGAAGAGATAAAGAGTCATCCACATTCTAATCATCTAGTATGCAGTTTATATCTATGTTTTCCAACTCAAGATTCTTCAACATGTTCACCCAGTTCAGCAGAATGATAGAAGGGAGAGCAGCATATTTTATGTGATATATCTGAAGAAGGTTCTCAGGATAGACAGGGCAGCAGCCTTTATGAAAATAATGAAAAGTGCTGTCAGCAGTGCAGATCCAGCCAAGATTTCTGCAGCTATTAATGATAGTGTCAAGTCTGAATGATAAGGCCACTTGATTCAAACTCTAAGTCAGTAGACCAATTTTTCCTTCAAGATTAACAGCATGGTAGTAGTATAAAGGAAAAGAGGATGTCAGTTTTACAAGCTAGTTTAAAAGCTTAACAAGCTGACTATCATTCAGCTCCTTCACATCACTGAGCTGGGCTTTCAGGGTAGGTTTGACATTTTGATAGCATGCACATTCACAATGGCTAGTTTCCCAACAATTTTCAACAGCTTCAGCAATATCTGGGTCCTCCTTATCAGCATCTTGATTTTCAAGTTCCACCATTTCTTCTGGTGACATGCTGGTGAAACAGAAGAGGCTGACATTAAACAGTGAGGTAGCTATCAATGAAATTAATTGGTCAGAGACATGTCATGGGCAAGGAGCAGGTGAATCAGGGCCAGGGTTTTGAGAAGCACCAGGTAAGAAAGTAGAAGGAGACATGGGAATCAATTCAGAATAGCAGTAATTATTCTGAGGAGGGTAAGGAGAAGGCAGAGGCATTTAGCTAGTTATATGGGAATTGCACAGTAAAGCTGGAGGAGGCTGAGGCTGAAGATTTCAAGAGAATAAAGATAAGGAAATTGGTGAGTAAGAGTCAACAGGTGCAGGAAGAGATGATGAGGCACTAGCTACAAGAATTCCCCCAAGGCTAATATGAAGCCCAGTAGCATAGATGGCTTCCATGTTCAATGTAGGGCTAACAAAATCTAGCTTGAAGGTCATGTTAAGGTCAGAGAGCATTAGCTCCTTATTCAGCTTTTTGCCTCTCCCAGGATTTTGACACAGCTGAATCTACATTGCCTGGTTGATTCTCCTCACTGCAGATAGATAGTCACAATTTCTTGTGAGAGTTACTGCATATTGGCATCATTTATCCTTCTTCAGCATTAGCCAGAATTCATCAGTAACAGCCTTCCCCCAGTACTCCACACAAGTTTTATACCCTTCTAAAGTGCAATTTTGATAAACCCTGACCATCTCTGCCACACAATAGATCTTCATTGTCTGATGGTAGAAGTCAGCCTCAGACACCACTGCATGCTAGGCCCCATCCTCCTTCATCCATTTAAAATATGCAGCCACCTCATCCTTTCTATCTTCATGCCTGCTCATAATCAGGTCAGCAATCTCACACTAAACTTGATAGTACAGAGCTGAGTACCTGTCAAGTGTATTGATATACTTCTGAATCTCCCTGGTAGTTACAAACTTATGCCTCCTATGTTCAACCAAGGCAAGGAAATCAGTAGGCTTCAGGGTCAAGGCAGGCAGATTTTAGCAGTTCAACATTTTTGCAGGAAGGAAGTGAGGGAAATCATAGATACAGTGTTGTCATACATCATGTAAGTTGGTCTGAAGGCAGGGTTGAGATATCTATGATAATGGTGAGGAAGAGGCAAAGGAAAATGTAGGGCAGAGCACACTTTTATGACTTTTCAAACACAAGGTATAAAGGTAGCTGCAGCCAGCAAAATGAGAGAGTGAGAGAGGCATACTGCCATTTTGATGGCTATAAAATGAAAGAAACAAAGAAAACTGCAAAGAAATGTAAAGATGCATTCAGCTTCTAGCATGCTACTCATGCTGGCATTTAAATCACAAAGAGATAACTAATAAAGGAAATAAACTGATGAGTAGATACAGTCAAACAAAGAAAATAAAGAAAATAAACAAAATAAGAAAATGAACACAGCAGTCAGATAATGACTACAAAACTTTTATCATGAGAAATCAGAGACTGTAAAGCATCCTCTCCTCCACTCACATCTTCTTTCTTCTCACCACTATCCTCCATCAGATCTGCATTATCCAACACTGCCAGCATTTAATCATTATGAAGGTAAAATTTCTTTATTTAGTTACCTGCAGTGGTGTTGCAGAATAGTGTGCTATTCAGCTCTTCAAGACAGTAAGTGCCCTTCTCATGATTTACTTCCCACACACAATATGGATCCAACCATCAGAAGTTAAGTTTGACAGAATAGAATGTTTCTATTTTAGTGTCATGCAGAAGGATAAGATCTCCCACCTGAACTGAATCACACACTAATCTCTTAGTCTCATTGAATAGATTCCAATTTTTCTCTCACACACACTGCAGATGAAAGGCCACCTCCTCCAGATCCTCATCCCACCTCTCCAACTATCAAATCCACATGTATATTAAGTCAGCATGGGAGCAAATAGTGTGCCATGAAAGTATTTACCACATTGGAACCTCAAGCTCAACAGGGAGGATAGCATCATAACTATATTGCAGATAGAATAACATTTCATCTATTGATTATCAAATGGAGACATAATCTACTCACAACACTAAGTAGAAATGATTAACTCAATTCCTCCTATCTGCAGCAAGCTTTGCCAGCACATCTGAAATAAAGTAGTGGCCACATTCAATCATACCATTCACTTTTGCATTGTACAGCAAAATTGTTATCTGCTTGACATGATACTTAGCAGTAAAAATCCTGGTCTACTTCTGATTTTCCAGTCTATCATTGCACATCATTTCTCAGAAACAGCCATGTCAGCATATGATATCCTTGTAAATGAACTGGGCCACATGTTCTACTTTTGCATGCATGAGGAGCTGACCTTTAACCCAGCTAGTGAGGTCATTCTGAGTAATAACTGCACACAATTTCCCCCAGTTCTTTAGAAACTTAACAACATCAATACACCACTTATCCTACAGATAGTTGTGGTGAGTTAGATACAGCAGCTCTTCAAGGTAGTTGCTTTCCCAGAACTGGCACTTGCAGCATCTCTTATAATATGCCTTGACATCAGTGAATAGGCCTTCCCACTAATATCACTAAGAGACCTTATGATTGATTGCCTCACAGCCTTTATAACTCAACTCATCATGCATTCAAGCAACAATTTCCTTCTGCTCATCTGGATTGTCCACCACATGCCTCAGCAGAATCCCTTTGCTCAACTGGCAAAATAGATGTTGCCCATGCACAACATAGTTTAGTACATACTTGCACTATTTCAGGAAAACCTTGTAAGAAATATCATTGAGCCACTTCAAGGTCATGAGATATTTGGCAATCAATTCACTGTAGTCAGAATAGGATGATGAAAGAATATAGGATTCTTCACTGTTAGCATCATTAGGAACATTAAAGTCAGAGATAGTAGTAGAAGCCACACTAATATAATTGAGCTCCACCTCAATGAATTCATCAATATCTTGATCCTCAGGCACCTCACCATTAGCAGGCAGTCATTGAGAAAGACCATCAGCAGCACTATGAATCCATCTAGGAACATGATGAACATCAAAATCAAACATTCAAATCCAGGCAAGCCAGTTAATTATCAGAGCACCAGGAAGATCAGTGGCTGTCCAGTTGAGTTGAGCTACCAAAGTTTTCACATCAGTTTTGAGAATGAAGTGAACACTATACAGATAATATTAACATTTCTTTAACATTTTGAGGATGCCTCAACATTCTTGTTTTCCTGCATCATACTTCACTTCCACCAGGCTCCAAATCCCACTCTCATATTAATAGGGATGAAGCTTCCTATTCCCAACATCTCACTAGCTCAGCATTCCTCCCTAGTCATGCTTGCTGGCATCAGTTGCAACCACAATATCTCCAGCACCTTCAAAATAATCAATGCAGCACAGAGCAGGGGCAGTCATCAGTATCATCTTCAGGACTGACATGGCATTTGATTGCTCAGGTCCTCAGATGAAAAAGGCATTTTTCTTGAACAGTGAATAGATTGGGTTGGAAATGAGAGCAAAGTTCAGAATTCAGATGCAATAATACACATAAACATCAATAAAGGCATGAGCTCCAGAGATCTCAGTTGGTTCAGACCATTTAATGATTTTGACAATTTTAGTGGCCTCAGGGTGGTGCCCATCAACATTGATGATATATCCAATGAGAACCATGTCAGAGCAGCTGAACTCAGATTTTGCAACCTGAATGCATGTGTTTGAGAGCTCAATGCTGACTAGGGTCTGATTCAGATTTTGAAGATGCTTCAAAATAAACTGGTAAATTCCTGGCATGACCTCTTCATTGTTGTATCAAGATCACAGACCTTTCACACTGATGTCATCCATGAAATTATCTGCCTAATGGGGAATATTTGAGTGGAGAATGCAAGCTATGACTCAGCAGAAGACAGCAATAGAATTCATGGCATCCTACAGCAATATTATCTGGTAAAGAAGGCCAATCAGGGTTTGAAAGGTAGTTATGTTGCAGCTATCCTCATGTAAAGTGATCTGATCATATCTGAAAAAGAAATTCATCATACTAGTAATGACTTGCCCAGCAAAATCTTCTGCAAAAGCATCAGCACTGAGAGGGATATAGGCATCTCAAACTGTAATGGCATTCATATCCATGCAGGCATTAACAATTCAGTATTTCCCAGACTCCTTCTTCTTGACAAGGAATCATTTATTCCAATATGAATCATGACAATGTTTAAAGACATCAGAATCAACTTACTCACAAAGCATATCTATAACCATCAGCAGCAATTTTCAAGGAATAAGAAACCCAGGGGCCTGCCATGCTTTGTGCTCAACAGCATGAATTTTGATCAGCAGAGAGACTTCCTCAGCCAGCTTCCCACAATCACTGAAGCTCCATACTAATACTTTCTCCCACCTGAGCAAGATCTCAATCAGCAGCTTGCATTCTTGAGGCATCAAAATAGATCCAATTCAAAGCTTTTCTATCCTGTCTGGTGTGAGGCAAGAGCTGTGCTGGCAATCCAAGAAACAAGGCATGATTAGATGGTTATAAGATAAAGGTGGATCCTTTGCAGATTTAATGTTATCTTAATATCATTTCTGACAAATCTTTCTCCATCAATCTATCTCACTAGGCATCTCTCCATCTGTCACCAGCATATTGAGAGGCTGAATCTTATCCACTTTTCACTTGTATAGCATGGCAACAATTAGGTGATAAGATCAAGGAGAAGGCTCAGCAGAATCATAGAGAGAAAGGTTGTACAGTTGAATGCTATAAACTTAACAAATTTCAGAGATAGGGTGCTGCAAGAAAGGAAACATAGCACACAAGAATAGCTGAAAGTACTGTCACAGAATGATGGGAACATGCAGCAGAGATTTCTGAGGCAATTAAATGGTGACCTCTGATTGGCTGGAGATATTTGTCAGCCTCAGACCAGGAAATCATGATTGGCTGGATTCCCTCTCACTACTCTCATACAGCAGAATTTCTACCTCACTATCTATCATATTAATACTGCTGACTCTGACTTCATCTCTTTACTTACTACTACCATCACAAAGATCAGTTAGACTCAGCACTTCTAGTTTAAAGACTGATACTTGCCATGAAGATCATTCAGCTGTCTGTCACCATAGTCTCCTGGAGAATAGCTAAGGAAAGACACCTGGTTGGTCTCATCATCTGGGTCAAAAACCATGACAGTAATGCCACCCACATTATCTGTCTGTCATACTAACTGAGTCACATTTTCATAGGGATAGCCTAGAATGCACTCATGGGAACTGCACTCTAGAATGAAGAAGGTTTGAGGCATAGATATAGATCCAATACAAATCAGAACATCCTTACAGATTCTAATAATGCTGCTGTGCTAACTATCAGCATCAAGAATCAGCTTGAGAGTATCTTTCTGGATGATTAGGCTGAGACTCAAGACAGTGCTCTTCACCATGCAGTTAATCTCTGCCTTACCATTGAATATGGCTTTGGTCCAACCCTTTCCAATGCCAACAGAAAACTTGATATAGCCAATGGACATCAGGTTCCACCAAGGATTATATTCTGAGACATGGTAGGAGAGCTGAACAAAGAAGACTCTAGCAGATTCCTCCTCAATCATATGTTGCTGAACTTCAGCTGGAAGATTTTGGAAGAATGTCTGCTGCAACTGAGCAGAGCAAGCTATAATATCCTTGAGCTGAATTCCTGTGATCTCTTAACATATGATTTTCTTAAAGACAGTCTGAATCATAATGGCACAGTTCTCCTTATTCTTCATTTCAATAGAGAGCTTGGGACCTTTAGGTTTTCTGAGACAGCAGAGGATGATTTTCTTTTGAATCTCAGGCACTTCAGCTATCTCAGCATCAGGCACAGCTTCATCAATCAGCTAGGTCAGCATTTCTTCCTGAAGTTGGCCATCAAGAAGGGTCTGTAATTCATTGGGATCAGGCAAAGGTAAGATAATGTCCTCAGCAAATGAAACTAATTTTTAGAAGCCATCTGAATAGCAACCAGCTCTTTAAAAATGAGTTGAAGGTAGGGCTTTCTCCTTTTCAATCCAGCCAGAGAGTGTAGATCAATTCTTATCAGCAGCTGACCCCTTACTCTTACTATTCCCTATAGCAGCCTAAGCAGCCATTATGCTAGTAATCTCTTCCACTTTGCTGTCCAAGTTGCCTTCTTCTGCACCACTTTCAAACCCAACATTGCATATGCTGATAAAATTGACTGCAGGTAATGAGCTGCTGTCAGAGGAAACAAGGATGCTACCATCATTACAGAGTTTTACTGCTGATGGGACAATGGGAGGCACAGATCTCTACTCAAGAATATACTTAATGATAATAATGTGTGGTTCATACTGATTCATATTGATCTTTGGGCTACACTGCATCACATGTCCATTAAAGTATTCACTCATTCTATTTTAATGGATCTTTCCCTGGTCAATCAGCTCACTAATTCAGAGACACTGAGAGAGCATGTGAGAGGAGTTGCCACAGCTCCAACAGGCATGAGAAGGATGATCATATTGTGACATACTTCTAGATCAAGATCAATATGGACTGCCAGGGCCACACTGCATCTCATAATAGGAAACATTCATAAGATTTTGAGTAGAATCAATAGATCCCTGGTGGGTGAGAACACATGGCACCACAGCTGATTATTGTATATTTTCCTGCTGTTGGAAACCTATAATGGCCAGCAACAACACATCCATTCAGTTGACAAGAGATTCAAGCAAGCTGTCATTCAAATTCCTTGGAGCTGAATTAGAAGAAGCAGATGGTGCAGAGAAGGCTACTTGAGGTCTCAGTACAGCCAGGATAGGCAGATTGAAGACAGGTTGAGTAGGAGGCAGCTGAGTGGGCAGCATTATATAGGAACCCAGGTCAGGTGTGATCATTCAGGCCATCTTTTCCTTGGCTTCCTGAGATTCAGCTATGGCTTCACAAACCTTTGAAATCTTCCACTCAGATGGGTTGTTTTGGTTAAATCTAGCCTTATGAAAAGCCTTCTCATAAACCCCATCAGGCAGACCTCATAAGAACAACTAGCAGGCAAGAGATTCCTGGATTTCATTCCAGCTAATCAGTGGCTCAGCAATGACATGAAATTGACAGTAGAAAGTGAGAATGTCTCAACTGGAAGATCATTTGAAACTAGACAGGATATTCAGATAGATTTGGTTGTATATCTGCTGATGGGCATCATCCTGCTAGAACTCTAACACCAACCTGGCCTTAACTTTCATCCAGGTTTGCAGGTCCTTCACCAGTTAATCCACATGGCCTTATAGTTCCATAGAGTAATAGTTGTATAACACTGCTAAGGCTTCATTCTTAGGAACATGGTGCAGCTTCAGCACAGCATCAAACTGATTGACAAACTAAGTGACATCCTTCCCATCAAAAGAGGGGACTCCAAGGGATCCAGGAACCAGCATGGGCATGACAAGCCACTGATAAATCATTCCACTTTCAGGAGGCAAGGCACTACTAGATGTAGGCAGGCCTGATGAGGAATTAGTAGAGCCAGACATCTTCTCACTGCTGATCTTGATTTTTAGCAGCAGAGCTGATGCTTTTCCTGACTGAGTTCAATAATATGTGATGGAGTCCAACTGAGCATGCTTAGAAGGCATATATTGATGGAGAAATGAATAGACAAGCAGCTCTCATTCACAAATGAGAAACAGGTTGACAATGGTGGCAATATCTGTGTCTTTTTGCAGGTAGAGGTTTAGGGACTCAAGGAAGAGAAGGAACTGCAAGATCTGCTATAGATTTTTCTTCTTACTAGAGTCTACATTTGTTGAGGAACAGCTTGATGGATTCAATAGTTTAGTAGGTTCATTCTTCAAAGTTTTCTTCTAGCAGTATTGCCATTAGCACAGCCACAAGGCTGTGGGCCCACTCCAACCAAATAGATCTATCACAAATTGAAATAAGAGAATTGTGTTGAGCAGCACACTCAACAAAAGAAAAGGGAAAAGGGGAAAGGAACTCAGCATAATCATCTGTATCAATACTGCCATCTGTTCATCCATTCATAATTTCCAATTATGTGCACCAATGAAGCAGGGACAGGGTGTGTGCATCAGGTGGTACCAAATAGGGCAGTGACAAACACAAGAAAAGAATTGATATTGATGTCAAAGTAGAGGAATGTATTGGCAATCTATAGTACAAAACAACACAGTAATAGAATGATAAGGCAACACACAAAAGAAACAAAAGATCTATCTTAAAGAAGCATACACATGCATGAGAAATCCATGAACAAACAGATGGAGTCCTGCTATGAAAGGAAAAATGTCTATCTCCATGGCATGCTTAGTGGTGAAAGCCTCAGTGAAAAATTGATCTGACCCAATGGCAGATCCCCACCATACTAGTAGTAGTAGAGCAGGATTTCTCATTTGATTCTGCAAGCTTGACAATCAGAATTACAGCCATATTCTATGTGCCTATTAGTAATTAGTGGTATCAGAGAAGATGTGTAAATATAAACTGTAGTACCTTACATAACCATATATCTTATGCCATTGAAGGTGTTATACTGGAATCACTCCTCATCAGTTGTAAAATCCTCTTGGGTAGGGGATGCTATGGTAGAGATAGCTGATTAGCAATATGCAGCTTTGAAGGATAAGAATATGAGAGAATAGTACTGGCTGGTAGTTAAGATAGAGTAAGTAGGTTTATAATAATAGATAAGGAAGAAGTGTGAGGTAGAGTAATTAGGAAATTAGTCAGATAAATTAACTGCTAATAGAATCATATGCAGCTCTGAATTAGCTAAATAAATCATCAGCCAGTCTTATGACATGCTGCTCTGGCAGCTACAAGTCATATAATTACTGAAGAGAGGCCTCAGCTTAAGCTGAGAGCAGCCAGTCTGAAGTCTCTAAACATATCACCAAATTTAAGTGCAGAGCAAGTAAATAACTATGACTAACTTACTGAGCAACAACTGGGTGCACTGAGTAGCCTTGAGCTGGCTTTGAGCATGATTGCTAGAAATCTGAGTGTGCATGCCATATAATCAATGCATTGAGCAGGATCTGAGCTTGGTGTAGAGCATGCCTCTCAGGCTAGAGTGCCCATGCAGGGCAGGCTAAAGTGGAGTTAGCACAGAGAATAGCCACTCAGACTAGTGTTGTTTTTTTTCAGGTTCAGGTTGAAAAACTGCCTTGAGTGCCCACCTGAATGGGTTTGCAGGTTAGGTGTGTTTGGTGAAACCCAAAAAGTTGGATTAGCAGGTTAGAATGGGGCAACCCATTTGACCTACTATAAGTTACCTTAAAGGGCTAGTGTGGATTCAATTGCTAAATTTACCCAAAATGGATATTTATACCTGTATATTTCAGAAGATATATATAAAATTTTGCAGAACATATCATGCAATACAGATATGTATTGAATTTAGTAAAATATCTATTTAAATTAAGATGTATAAAATCAATATAAGTTTAATTTTAACTATTTAGGAGATAACTGAAAACACTATGTATGAGATAACCAAAAATACTATGTAGGAAATAACTGAAAATAACAAGCCTATTTACATTTATTTGTTTCACCTCTGGTTGTAACACTGACTTGCCTACTCCTATGTGGATGAATACTTCAAACCTTCAATGCATTAATCTCCCCAGTCAAAGAGTCCTAACAACCTCATCAAAGAATAACCCTTTTGATTTTTAACTCACTCATAGATTTTGAAAACATTGTAACCCTCATCATCCAAATGTTCATCTAACTTATGGGAATCCTCATCTGAAGACTCATATAATGCTGAATTATAATCTGATGAACTGTATGAATCAGATCTTTATTGAGCTAACTTTTTCTCCTTCACCTAGTTGCATTCAGCTGGGGCCATGAAGACAGGTCCATCCATATCATATTAGCTAAGCTGTTAAATGTAGAAGGAAAGGTTAATATTATTAGGGGTTTATAGAAACTTAAGTGCCTTCTTATCAACCTGATGGATTGCATTCATTGCAGTGGTATAATCCCTGAAAGCTCCTTTATAGCCCATTCTCTCCCTTAAGTTATGAAACTTTGGGAACATATCATGCTGTTTTCCAAGCATTGCCCCAAGAGACTGATAGAAGTCATGGAAGTGGTCCAATGAGTCCATATAGAGGAAATGGGGAATATGGGTTAGGCATGAAAATTTAATGTTATTATGGATAATATAAGGATCTAAATTATAGATCAGTATCATCAGTAAATAAATATTATATATAAAGAGAAACATACTTTCATGTCTGTGAATACAATTCTCCAGATCCTAGATGTATTTGATCTGCTCAAACAGAGTAAACACAAGAATGGTGTTCAATTCAGTAGCCTAATAGTAGTAGAATAGAATCTCTCATTTAATCATGTAGGTCTTGCAATTGAGACCACAGCCATGTTCTATACTCTCATTAGAAAGTTATATTGAAAGAAACCTATATGCAGTAGTACCTTCAATATCAGCTGTTCATGTGAAATTGAAGAGTTGATGATGGAACCACTCCTCATCAGTGGCAAAATTGCTGTGGGAATATGATGGATGAGGTAGGTACTTACAGTCAGTAGAGGTGGTTAACAGATGAGGTATGACTTCATGATTAGCAGAGGTGGTTAATGGATGAGATGCAGATTTATAGTTGGCAGAGGTGGTTGATAGATGATAAGAGGACTTCATGTTAGTAGATACTATTAAATAGTAGGGGATGAATTATCCCAGATTTATGAGGGAAAGGTGTCATTATTTAACCATAGCAGGCAGACACAGAAAGTTGCAAATGGGACTATCAAAGGCTTGGCAATAAAGCCTCATACCATAAACAGCTAAGTCTTTGATGGATTTGGATAGATCTGCATAATGAACTTTGGTTCATTATGCAACATATAAGCCACAATAAAGAACATTAACCTTAGCTTACTATAATTAGTAATAATGGTGACAGGGTTGCAAATGTCAACAAATAGGGAGATCCATTGACAAGGATAATTAATGAATTGAACTTTTAGTTAAAGGAATAAAGTGTGATTATGCATGAGATGTACCCATCCTATTCCTTTTATAGGTAAAGGACTGGCAGGTGTGAAACCAGTTAAAATGAAGAATGAATTGGAGATAATAATCAATGATTTTTAATAGTATCTTTATCTTCTTAATCAGCAGTGAGGATACTTTAGTGTCTCTCTGTCACTGCCTGAATTCAGCTAATTGGTGACCTTATGAGGAAGTATTCAAGGCTTTTTCTTGATGGTAGAAAAAGGACACTAAAATATCCTTGCTGCCAGTCAAGAAGATATATTTACCTTCCAGAGATTAAGAGTACACTCAACAGAGCTGAGTATAATGCTAACTGAAATAGATCTATATAAATATAGATGTTGTTTAATATGTATAGATAAAGGCATACAGAGAATAGGGAATAATGTGCATTATTAATGTTACTAAGTATGTCAATTTAGGTGGGGTAACAATTAAACCTCAATTGAATCCAGAAATATATATATATCATGATTGTTCAATTAATATGTTACACTTATATTAATGAATGCATTCCAAAATAGAATTACAAGTTCAACTGGAGTGAACATTAGTTTGATAATGAAATTTCAAAGGATAAAGAGTATAGTATAATACAACAGATTGCATTCTCTAACCTATATGAAATATGTTAGTAACAAGGTAGCAATGCCACTTTATTGACACTCTTTACATAGGTAGTTATCTTAATGATAATAACTACAGTAAGTTAAGAAGTAAATCACACTGGAATATGAACCACACAGGTTAGTCTAGTCTTATATAAGGGCAGCTAAACTCCTTCCTCTCTTGTTTTTTCCTCCTTTAGCAACCTCTCTTGTTTTTTCACCCTTATTGCCCCTCTTATTTGTTTGCCTGCCTTTCCAAATTGAACTGTGTTCAATCCTCTATCTTGCCTTTCTAAGTAAGTTTGAAATTGAACTTCAGTTCTATTTTTAACATGCTTTTAATTTACTTTACTGATGTTGAACTTCTATTCAATTTAGTTATTTAAATATAATGAGATCTTCAAATATAATGAGATGGTAGAGCAGGATTCAGCACTTATTATACCACCTAATGATTAATATTATGCAGATGAATCTATCAATTAGCATAGTAGCACAGTAGGAGATAACTAGAGGATTGATAAAGATACTCCCATGAATATTAGCAACAATATTGAGCTGTATGTTCCATATCTTCCTGAGGACAATCAGGAATCAGACATTGATGATATTCCTGTTGATTGAAATGAACTATTCATAGAGTCAGTACTTCTTGAGATTATAATTATTGATGTTTGTGGGCTTAATTCTATTTGGCCTGGGTCTGTCCAGAATTAAGATATATCAGAAGAGCATGTCACAAAGTTGATCCAGTTGTTCAAAAAGAAAGGTATTGATTGGTGCAGGGCAAACACATGTCTGAAGGCCTCAATCAAGGTGAAGGATTTCAATCTGTTGGTTAAGAGCTTTATTCAAAAGAAGGGTAGTCAGGCAGCCAACCCATTGATCAACCAGATCAAAAATATGATTACCCATGATCTAACCCAAATAGTTTACTTGGACCTTGGCATCAGAATTGGGCAGAAGTCATCAATGCTGGAGATTAAACAGTATCATTGTTTCATTTTGATACAGCACAATGATGACATCAGCTCTTTAGATGCATTAGTTGCTGATGAGGTAAATATACACTCTTTCTCAATATTTAACTTTAGTTTAATACTAATAACTGGGATGTTAGAGTTATTTTTGGTGCTGCAAATTTTATGACTTGAATGTGCTTTACAGCAATCAGGATGCCCTTAACTCTCTGAGAGCAAATAAATATGATGTTTACTGTCCTAGTTCAGATGGTGACAGTTTCTGAGCAATCACTCTTAACCTTGAGGGCAAAATGGTTTCTGAGCAGGGGAAACTACTGAAAAAAGAGTCAGCCCTTACTAGCTGGATCATAAATATCTTTAGCACTAATATAGATAATAGTGGGAGATGGACTACAGTTCTTCACAATGACACCTTACATTCAGTATTTACAAGTTATGTTGCATCTTCATATGGCTGGAAAACATTCTCCATTTCTACTACAGATAAAATTATTGGATTCAAAATGAACCAGGTAAGTTAAATTCAATCTACCTCAAATCTGTGAATACCCAAATTGAACCTAAGTTAGTTTTAGACCTCTATCTTCAAATACCATGTGCATTTCCTCCACTTATCTTTTGGCAATTACCTCTCAAAAGTCAGCCAAGATGACCTACAGAGATTGATGTCCTTTGATTTGCTGCTCAAAGATGATGATCTGTGTCTACTATTCTTTCTGAATGTTGAGGATGTCACTGCTAGAATCTTAAAGGGTAAACTTGCAGTTGATGATAAATGATTTCAGAGTGATATTAATGGCCACTACTTGCCTTGTATGAATCTAACCTTCATGTGGCAAGGAAAACACTATACTACCTGTTATCTGAACTTCATGTCATGCATACCCAATGCAGAATACCAGTGGACCTTTATGTAGATCCAGAGAGTATCTCAGGATATCACTGATGTGTAGATGTAGTCTTTGATCATCAAAACCCTTACATACATTATAGACCCTCTTTGCAAGTTGCTACCACATATTATGTTTTTTGTTCTACCCAACTGGACTGTACTCATCAATTCTGCACATGAGTATTGTTCCTTTCAGTGGCCCTTGACACTTATGATGATCCTTGAGGATGATGATGGGGAAGGCTATAATCACACTATTAGTCTCATTACAAATATTTGAAAACATATAAGTGAGTTCAACAATGCATTCTTAATGAGTGTCTTTCAAGATCAGGTATGTCAAATTGAACTTCTAGTCAATTTCAAGATGCTAATAATACCAGTTCAAACCTCCAAGTGGCTGTATTACACAGGTAGATTGTGAAGTAAAAAGCAATGAAGTCATTGTGTATCAGTTCAAGTTCATGCAACCCCACTGGCAGCAACTGATCCTACTATGTAAGGCTCATCAGATGTTACTATTTGCAGGATGTATGGCTATCTTCAACTCAGATGAGAAACTTGTAAGTCTCTCTGACATGCACTTATAATTGGTAATTTTACTGCTAACCTATGATGTAGGCAGAAATGAAACTTACCACCCTATGAGGAATATAAATTGCTGATTCCCAGATTACAAACAATTACAAGTTAAATAGATACCCACAGTTGATAAACCTTAGAGTAAAGGAACAACTTTATAGGGAGAGTATAATATTTGGGGCTGTATTTTAATACTATCATCTTAAATAGCTTCTCATCAACATGCTCTGTTATAGGTTTTTTACTGCAGCTCACATTAAGAGCCATCAGTTGCTTCTCTTCAGTTCACAGGTAATGTCCCTGCCCATCAATTGTTCTTTAAATTGAACTTATGTTGAATTTCTTTTATTATTATACATCCTAATATGATTTCAAACAGGCCTAACTTGACTCTGCATGGGAGGATATCCAACATTATAGTGCAATCATGGTGAATACTGGCTGGCAATATACACTAGAAAATATAATGGAGGATCTGACCCAATTTACCTTAAACTACCATATTATTTAATGTGTAATTAAAGGTCAGCTTGGTGTGGAGCCACTACTTCTTGAAGAGAGCCAATTATTTCCCAATAAAATACAGGCTGATCCTATGTTACTTGAGTCATTAATTAAATATGCTAAGACTTCTGAAGAGGTTCTAAAAAGCCTACTCTGAAAGTGACATCCAAGTGCCAAGAGAAGTAAGAAGGGAATGGGAGGTGAGGTGAGTCATCCTTCAAAGAAATATAAGATAGTTGTGCCTAAATCTTCTGAAAAGGTGTCCAAGGAGGAGCCTAATTGTAAGGAGTCAGAGTCTGAGTCCTCCAAGTCATTGGACTCATCTGAATCATCAGAGGATCAGATGCTCCCTTCTTCACCTCTCAGAAAATAGAAGGCTTCTGCCCCTAAACCAAAGAAGGCTTCTGCCCCCAAAAAATCCAAGGGTGGTAGACATAGATGGGGTGGTAGTCAGGGAGGAGGTAAATCTTGTGGGGGACAGTAGTCACATGCAAGAGATGTAAAGAAATGAGCTAAGCTGAGTAACCATCATCTTCTACTCTTCTTTATGGGATGTTGCATTTCTTGGTGGTCTGAATGGATTAATGCATGGATGAGATGATTTCTATGAGTAGCTAATTATAGGTTTCTTTATTTAATGGCATCTCCAACTCATAAATCTGCAAGTTGATTGATTATGTTAATCTTCATGTTTTTTACTTCCTTTATAATTGAACTTCTAATTAATATGGAGAATGATATTTTTCTTACTTAATTGGCTGTTATGTAAAGATCAGTAGTTTGTGGTGAGACACTCTTATATATTATTTAAATTAGATTTAATAGTTCTGTATGGAGAATAATATCTCTTGCTTGATTGGCTGTTATGTAAAGATTAGCAGTTTACAGTGAGATAATCTTATATATTATTTAAATTAGATTTAATAGTTCTGTGGTTTTACAATGTCCTAAATGGCTGGCAGAGGTTCATTTGATCCTATCAATTACATATTATGGCTTTTAACTATTAAACTTTAGTTTCATTTTTCTTTTCTTTGTTTTCCTTGCCTCTTTTTATGACTGAATAATTACATTTCATAGGTTCTACTAACATTAGTTATTATTAATCTCATATTTTCTTTTTGTCTGTTGTTCTTTTTTGTAGCAAACCCAAAAACAAAAAAAAACTGCAATGATGGAAAAATAAAAATTTAAAAAGCTAGGATAATCTCATTTTCTCATATTAAATATCCAATGAAAGTTCAATTCTCTTTTTTTAGATACTACATGATCATCTTTACCTTTCATCTCACTTATCTTAATCTAATTGAATCTAAGTTAATCTAATTTAATGCCTTCATCCCCCACATTGTTCAGCTCTGTTTTCTCCAATGGTGGGAACCAACCATTGCTGGATCCATCCACCTCAAGCTCAGTAGTACAGGAAACACCCCTAGTAGCTCTGGGCTAGTTAGCTTGCACTGACACTGTTAGTCTCAGTAGCTCACCAGCCAATAATCATATGTCCCAATTAAATGTAGCACCATCTGGGCTGATTGTTATTACTAGGGGGAATCACAGCAAGTATTATATTATTCTTAATGAGGAGAATCATCTGGATTTCCTTTGATAGTAAAAGACTATGAAATGACTAATTGCCCATCTCAAGCTTGCTAAGAAGATGGCTGCCTGGGGATCAACATAGCAAACAAGCCAGGTATGAAGGAAATTTAATGAGGTGATGACATATCCTGATGAGGTCCTAAAGGTGCAGTGTGCATATTATAGCTAGCTTATGGCCAATCCAACCCTGAAAAACCATGGCATAAAGATCCTCAGTTGCCATCTTGAGAAGTATGCTACTCAAACTCAGAAATGAGATAAGTCACAGTATAAATACAAAATGATAGAGTTCTTTGCCTGGGAGGATGTGAGTTTTTTCATTTCTTATGATTAAATCAAGATTCCAACTAACTATTGACTAGAAAGTAAATGCCTGTCTGGCCCTGAATAAGGAGAATCTTCTAACTCAGCTAGTTAAGATAATCATTACTACTTAAACCTCATTTAACATTATCCATCATCTAGAGTTTAAGTAGCTGATCCAGATGGCAGCATTCAATTTATTCTTAGAAATCCTCACTTGACAGATCATCACAAATTATTTACTTGCAAACTTATAGAAGATTGTGATGGATCAGCTGGAGAAATTATCTCTAACCTCATAAATCTCAATCAGTGTTGACTGCTGAATCTCACTCTATGAGAATCTCTTCTTCATGAAGATACTTGATTATTTTATCTCTGAGGATTAACAACCTGTGGATGTGCTGCTTGATTTTGAGCATGTTTGTAAGTCACATACTGGTTAGGAGCTAGTAAATCTCATGTTGAAATATACAGATGAGTATCACCTTAGAGGTCAGATCTTAGCTAATATAACTGACAATGCAGGAAATAATGACATGCTCACCCAGGCACTCTTCCAGATAATATAAACAAGTTAGTTAATCTCACAGTTTACTAATTTAGAGTTGCAGAAGTTAGGGATGAATCAGTATGTCTCTTACCTGATATACATATTTCAACTATATTTAGATGTCATCTTCTGATGAATTGATATAAATGCTCAGGAGGAACTAGATCCTACTCTGAATGATGACCTTTTTAATGAGGATATTAGTAGTACTTTGCAAAAGATATGAAGTATTTTACCTCTAAATCTGATGATCTTTCTGACTGTTTCATTTTCATCAAGGCCTACTAGTTTACTTGATTTGTCTGTCACTCCTCATAATAAGTCTCTTATTTTAAGAAATGTCAGCTCAAGTTCTCTCACACAATGGCACTCACAGTGCAAACTGATTGCCCTATATGATGGGACTCAACATACCTTCTATTAAAACAGCTACTAAAGCTTTGAAAGGCTGTGAACTACTTTATTCTTCATTATGATTTTATAGATCATCCTTCCTCTTTCTCAGCTGCTGAGTAGAAGCAGATTGCTTATCTTGTAAATATCTATTCAGTATTTAGAAGTCTGATAAATGGCCTGTCTCAGAAAAAGAAGTCCTCCCTTTCTCATGTGTTTTACATGTATAATCATCTTTTCAACCTCCTTAGATCCACTGAACATACTCTCTTCAGGAAGCACTGTGCCTGGCATGATCAACTCTGAAAGGGTATTTAGAATGTAATGATCAAATTACATTAGTACTACTTAAAGACTAATGAGAATCATGGCTATCTCTATGCTATGACAACATATCTCCATCTAGGCCTTAAATCATTGGAGTTCTATAATAGTGTCTGGTTGGATGATAATGTGGACTGGTATGAGGAATATCTAAGTGTCTTTATGAAGGTATATCAACTATATAAGGGTGAACTGACACAGGAATCAATGGCAGGTTCATCCCCTTAAGGCCATAAGAATATTTGAAAGTGCAAGCATAGATACACCACACTGGAGAAGGTTTTGAACAATGTGAATCAACACTACAAATATAAATGTAAGTTATCCAGTTAAAGTTGTTCTCCCCCTACAATCTTGCCATAAGAGATTAAGTAGTATCTTAATGAAGGTATGTTCTTCTCCTTCTGATTGTATTGAACTTAAGTTCTAATTCATTGTTTAGGATTGGTGAAAAATATATCACTACTTAACTACTAGAAATAGAGACAAGCATAGTTTCTCATCCTTGCCCATATTGCATGCAACATCCTGGCTGTGCAGAGTAACACAATAAAGCTAGAACATACATTCTTGATTTCCTGTCAGGTTTATGCATACCTTCAAAATTGCCTACAATTATTAACTATTCAAGCCATCATACTCCATTATATGGGTGATCAGTGCTAAATGTGGAAGGTGTTTGTCCCACCTCCTGGTACATATATAGGTGATGAGGTATATATGGGGGATGATGAATCAGATGATGAGGATGAGGAGAAAGATGATTAACTCTCAGATAATTACATATTAGACTTTAATGATTTTAAGGAAGTTATGGATGAGGTTCAGAGCCAGAATGAGGGGGAGATGATACCCAGATAGAATACCTTGTTAATTAATGTTCCCCTGAGAAAGCTGTGGGAAGGTTGAAGGTTCTCCGATTGCTACGCTAGCGAGAGAATCTATCTACCGTGCGATCACGTAATCGCGCTAAGCCCGATCGGGAGACCGGAGGCCTACGGCCGCCAACACCCCCCCTCGAGCGGAGCTGCGCGAAAAGCGTAGATCACACGAAAAACACTGAAAAACAACAAAACGTCGCCAGACAGAGAAAAAACCTAGATACATGACCAGACTTGCTACTTCCTATCATCCCCAGCAGAAATCCCTAGCAAATCAATGAATCATGCAAAAGCAATAGTGCCCAGAGGCTTCGTCAGGCCGTCGGCCGCCATTTCGGCCGTACCAACATGATCCAATGCTATAACACCGTTCTTCAATTGAGATCGCGAGTAATGAAAACGCGTATCTATATGCTTGCTACAGGCCGTAATCACGGCGACTTGGGCGAGGTCAATGGCACCCTTGTTGTCCGCAAGAACCTGTATAGGAGACGTAGTGATAAATCTGATCTCTAACATGAGATTCTGGATCCACGTTGCCTTGCGAACTGCCTCGCTGAGTGCAACGTATTCGGCTTTGTTTGAACTGAGAGCCACGCAGGGTTGTTTAGCGGAACGCCATGAAATTGGAGATCCTGCGAGCTTGAAGATGTAGCCGGATGTAGATTTTCGTTCGCCATTTAACGGTCCTGCCCAATCGGAATCCGTGTATCCGACGGGGAGGTAGGCGTCGTTCGGGAACGCCGGATTCGGGCCGTCAGATTGACGTTTATACCAGAGTCCGATTCCGGGGGTTCCTTTCAAATATCGGATGACGTGTAATAACGCCTTCCATGATTTCGGGGTGGGGTTCGCGTTACGCTGCCCGAGTAGTGAGGCCGCGCGCGCGATATCGGGCCGAGTTTTGACTGCGAGATATTGAATACAACCTACGCCCTGTTGAAAACGTTGCTTCGTAAAACCTGCCTTGTTCTCAGGGAGGGGGGAATCGTCAATGCGAAAGGCCTCCTCCATGGGCGTACTGACGGTGACAGCGTCATCCAAATAGAAATCCTCTACCAATCGCTCAACGTAGCGTCGGTGAGTCAATTTGATACCGTCAGGCCTGCAGTCGACTTCCATGCCTAGATATTTTGTTGGTTCGTGCAAATCCTTGACCTCCAGTCTCTCACTGAGAGCTTTCACTAGCCAGTCAGCGTTCTCGGGAACTTCGGAGACTATATTCAAATCATCGACATATATTGTTATATAGAGATGCGGCTTCTCCATGTGATACCAGAGAGCCGGGTCATAGGAGCTTGCAACGAATCCTAAGTCATGCAAATAACCCGTCAAGCATTCATACCAAATCCTTGCGGCCGGATCAAGTCCGTAGAGACTACCCTCAACGGCGCAGACGAGCGTTTTTGGAGCGCCCGACTCGAAACCAGTAGGTTGCCTCATGTAAATCGCCTTACCCAGGCGGCCGTGCAGGTAGGCCAGTACGATATCGACCTGCCGCAACGTCCACCCCCGCTGAGCCGCTATAGCGAATAACATGCGGTTCGCGGTGTCAGTTATAACGGGCGCGTAGGTTTCCTCCCTACTACCCTTCTTCAGCCAATTGCCGCAGACCACCCAACGGGACTTCCGTAGGATGCCATCGGGATCTGCATTCAGATCTTGAGGCCGATCTTTTTTGACAAACACCCAGCGGCCTGGCGCCACTGGTTCTCCAACTGGTACGTCGGATCGGGGGATGAGATACCACGTCTTGCGGCGTTCAAGATCAGAGATCTCACGCTGCATTGATTTTCGCCAGTATTCTCCCACCCCCCCTGGCCTAGATACAGCGTCATTGTATGATTTAGGAAGACTGCCTGTATCAGGGGAGGGGGTGTAAGTCGCGAAGGCCAGTGCCAGGCGTAACCATTCAACGTCCGCAGGGGCCTCAGCATCCTCATCCACCATAAAAATCGGTTCTGTGTTCGGGCCGTCAGAGGCCTCAGGGGTCGGTTCCCCTTCTGCAAATCAAACCCTACAGCCCGAATCCGCCTTTTCTCGCACGAATCTGACGTCGGATGATGCTATGATCTTATCTGCAACAGGATCCCAGAGCCGAAAAATCGATGTCCCATCAAATCCAATCAACTTATATAGTCTCCCGCGAGGGGATAACTTGTCTGCGGGCTTCTGCGAACCGTGCAGGTGGGTGTAAACGTCCGCCCCGAGTTGATGAAAATGTTTGACTTTTGGTGGGGCGTTCGTGAGAGCGCTCCACGGGATCTTATGAGGGCTAGGGGTAATTGAATCTGCCATCTGCGGCCAGAACTTTTTGTTATATAGGACCATAGACGTAGGAGTATTGTTAGTTATCGCAATGACTGCATGCAAGATGTCTGCCCAGAATTTCTTGGGTAGACTGCTCTGTATGAGAATAGCTCTCACCCATCCCATGACCATACAGATCCCCCGTTCAGAGACTGCATCCTGATGAGGTGACTGGGGCATCGTAGGTTCCCATTTAATTCCATAGTCAGTCATAATCTGCTGCATTCGGGCGGAGCGAAAAACACCATCTATGTCCATACAAATGACTGCCGGGGCACTATACCCCATGTTGCCCATGAATCTGAGCCAGTACCTGAAAAAATCAACTGCCAGATCTTTCAAGTTCAAAAAATATACCCATCTATAGCATGTTGCGTCGCACGTCAGTAGCATGAAGTATTTCATCCCTTGGTGAGACTCCAGGGGGTGGTCAGATAGATCTTCTAATGTCTTACCCCCCCCTGTGAGGTCAATGTGGATTTTCTCCACGGCCCGAAGCGCGCGAGGCATCAGTGTTTGAGAGAAATGCTGAGTCATTCCGGCCTGTATACAGTCAGTACAGTAAAAATTCGATTTCGGGCTGACGATCTTGACCCCCATATGAGGATCCTTAGACATCACGATAATAGCACCCACATGGATGTGCCCGAGATCTCTGTGCCACTCCATGAGAGTTTTACCCTTAGGGGTAGGTTCCGACTCAGTGGTTGGGGTCATAGTAGTAGTGGTAGTGACAGCTGCAAGACCGATTTTTCGGACCGTATCAGGATCTCCATACTCATGCAATTTTGCCATATAATTCACCACTCTACTGACATGGTTAACATCCAATTCCAAGTCGCATTCCACAATCTTGTAAACATCCCCCATTGCAGTCCTAACTGCGTTAAAAATAACACCGTTCGGGGCCTTGCAAATGAAGTATGATGGGGTTGTATTGGACAATGTGAACCAGTAGCCCTGATCCTCCAAACAGGCGTATGACAGTAAGTTAACTGCCAAATTCAGGAGATAATGAACCTCATGTAGTGCAAGATCTCCCCCTTCCACACCCAGAACCATGTTACCAATTCCTTCTACCCTAGCTTTGTTGCCAGTGGCAGAGTCGACACTGAGGTCGCCCTTATACGGACCATAGTCCAAGATTGAATGGCGTTCGCCTGTCATATTGAAACTGGCGCACGTATCCAAATACCAGGGTCGCGAGGAGTCACCCACAGCAGACATAGTCAAAAATGCCTCACCCTGCTCCGCGCGAACCATTGCAGCATTCACAGAAGGTTGATTTGACATCAAATCCTTGCCATTCTCTTCCTTCCTAGAATCACCAGATCCACTACCCTTGCCCTTATCCTTATCTTTCGCCTTTTTCGCATCCTCAGCTTTCGCCCAATCAGGCTTCAAGTCGGGGTGTAAGGTCCAGCATTTATCCTTGCCGTGCCCAGGCATCTTGCAATGACCACATTTACCCTTGGCGGGCTTCGTGCCGGAGGTAGGGGGGGTAGTGGCCGCAGAATTCGCTGATGAATTCTGCGGGGCCGGGGCCACCGTCTTCTTGTCGCAACAGTTTGATAACTGCTTGCTGAGTTCGTCGATATCAATGTTCGAGATTCGGCCCTGACCAGTGGAAAAGAACTCATCCAACTGAGTCTTCACAAACGCCTTCTGGAAATCTTTGAGTCCCAGGAGGAAGATGTCATGGTAAATGTCTCCCACTCCGACCGCAAGATCCTTATGTCATGCGACTAGGTAGCGAAAACGCCTGAGGTAGGGCATATAGTCAGTGTTCTTGACTTGGAGAGTCATTAATTCCTTGACAATCATCATACACTCCTCCGCTAGGGAGACTGCATACTCCGTGTTGATTTTCTCCCATATATCTGTGGCCAGGTCGGGTTCCAATTCTCCGAGAACGGCCCAAACATTGCCTCGCAGACTAGCAAGAATGCGGTGATATAACGCCTGCGAACGTGCCAACCACTTGGCCTGCTCGCGACGGCTCATAGAGGTTGAGGCGCGCTCATTCCTAAGAATGATATCTTTCGCACCAATTGCCTCAGCATCCGCCAGAATCCCCGCGCGCCACGGATCGTAGTTCGTGCCATCAAAGGTGATGATATCTTTGGTCTCAATCACCCGTTGAAGTTCCTTCTGATACTCACGAAGCTCATCTTTGTGGGGGTCGCAGGGGGTAGTCATTGCCGACAGTTGATGACAGGCCTCAGCCGCCATCCACTCCATCTCTTCTCATTGAATAGATCTCGCGGAGGTGAACAGCTGCTCCATCATCCAGGTGAGTGCCTCCTGTGTCATAATGATGGTGGCACCCGGGTCGTGCGAGGTGCTGGGCACCCCACCAGGCTGCAAGGGGCAGTCCGTCTCCTCATCCTCATCCTCAGGGAGGCCAGGCAAGGCGGGCTCAGAAGCCCGACGATCGGGATTTGCAGACCATGAAGGGCCTGCGGTCCCACGATTCGCCATTGAGTGAGTAGTGCAATAAGTACTAGTGGTATCCGCCGTAGACTCAGGGGTGAGAGGCATCTCACCAGGCATCCTATTCGACATCATATGACCTTGGGATCTGGCTGCGAGTGGTGCAGCTGTCCGTCAAAATTCGAAAAATCTGCTGATTCGCCTCCGAAAAAGTTTTCGCACGCCGAAAATCTTCAAAATCTGCCTCAAATACCACAAAGACATGTGAATTTTGGGCAATTGAATATCTCACTATGGAATATATGCGATATCCAATCCAGGTGAACCTTCCAGTCTTTGATGCAGCATTTTTAGTTAAAAACATACTAACCGGGCTATAACCTGTGGGAAGGTTGAAGGTTCTCTGATTGCTACGCTAGCGAGAGAATCTATCTACCGTGCGATCACGTAATCGCGCTAAGCCCGATCGGGAGACCGGAGGCCTACGGCCGCCAACAAAAGCTTCACCATCTCTAAAGTGCATTATATAATGTGACACCATCTCAGCAGCCTATCCCCCAGGTGGTGATTAACAATAACTATCTCCTTCAAACTATCCTATCACAGCTCAATTTGCCCTGTTATTCACAGCAGACATCCTGAAGAGTAAAACTGGAGGATTTCATTTCACATTAGATTACTTGAGGGAGTGGTAGACCTAGATTGTAGTGCTTTTTATTTATTTTAGACTGTATTTTTCTCTTCTAATATATTTGTAGCTATTAATAGTTAATAAATACCATTTCATTCATCTTTTAGCACTTGGTTAATAATAATTCTTCTGGCACTACAGTGAAAAAGACTAATGTGGTAGATGGAACTAAAGTTCAATTCTTGCATATAATAGTACTGTATTAACATAACTTAATTAAATCTTGGGGTGAATTTATGTATGCATAACTTTATTTTTCAAACCTGCTGAGTTTGAAAAAATCAATCAGGTTTGACTCTGAAAATCTGACATAAGAAAAAAAAAATCAGCAGCAAGTGAACCTGCCCAAGTGAGGCTTTTTTTTTTTTCAGATTTGAAACCTGGCAGGTTTGTGGGTCAGGTTTATAACACTAACTCAGACTGAGGTAAGATGTGTGGCATATGTCAGATCATAGCAAGCTAAATACACTAGGGGCCAGATAAGGGCTAGCCCAGTGCACACCCCACATAATCAAGATAATATAGCCAGTAATGTCAGTAAGTCCAGGCTGAAGGTTTCTGAGCTAAATAAATATTTTGCTGATTAGTAGGCCTAGTATGAAATTGTATGAGAGATTCTCAATCTCATATATATAGGTATTTTTTCAGAGAAATTCACTAATATCAACATCAAGTTTCATTATGTTTCATATAAAGCTACCTGTGTCATCATTGACACCTTCAATCTTTTAGGGGTTAATCAGGATATATGAGAGGTTATAATGATTAATCATGCAAGGATGAATTATTGAATAGTAATAATAATCACTGTTCACTATAATATTCATATTAAAAGAATAATTAACTATAGTAGGTATAAAGATTACTGAAATAGTTATTTTTTTCTTAAAGATCTTCCTATCTAACTCTGAGAGCTTTTACTCATAATTTTACATGAAAGCTAGCCTTTTCCCAAGTCTGACTTGGTGTCTTTGAAGTCTTCTTCCTCTTTGAGCTTGATTTGTATGTTTGTAAACTGTATGGGTAATTTCAGGGGAATATAGGTTTTACAGCAGTTAGCAGCTTTATGCCTAGATTTATTGCAGTTAATGCAGATACCTCAGATGTAGTGATCAATAATGATAGTGATAGTCATATTTAGAATGTAGAATGCATTTATGTGAGTGGGCCCTATAGATATTCAATCTATAATGTTTGGGTCTTTTAATAGAGAGGTCTTAGAGAAGGCCTCTCTAGAGATGATAGAGGTATTACTATAGATTCAGCTCTGAATAGCCTTGATCTTGAATAGGTTATTCTCTATACTGCAGAGCTTCATATAATATTCAAGATACATAGGGGGTTCAATGAAGATGATAGTTTATTATAGAAGTTTAAACTTAATGATCTTTTTGAGTAGGGCCTTCTTAATAGTATTATCTCATAGCTGACTACTAGCTTTCAGAATCTTCTGATTAAATCTTAAAAGAAAGATAAAGAGTAGATTGATTTTCTAATAAATACTGTGCAGTCAGATTAGGGCCTTCTGAGCCACTAAAGGGTTAGAGAAAAGAATGTTAAGCTGATTAAAGATGATATTAGAGATTATAGGAATGAGTTTAATATTAGCCTTCATCTAAGGGTGAAATTAGATGATGATAGTATCAGAGAGTTAGATATAGATATATTAGGTCTAGTCAGTGAGAGATCTAATTATAAGATTATTTAAAGTAATTTTGATCTCTATACTGAGATGCCAGGCAGAGTATTTAGAGACTTATTTGCTCATAAATTTCTCAAGGGTGATAAGTCTTTCTTTTGAGTATCTTAGGAAGTCCTCAAAAGAAGTAATCAGATGAGTAGGAGTCAGAATAGAAGTTAAAATTGATGTGGGTATATAATTTTATTTGGTGATGAGATTAATCTTATTTATAAGCTATTAAATGAAGTTTTGAAATTCAGTATTAGAGTCCTGAGAAAGAGTACTATCTTCATGCAGAGAGTTCATGTTCATAATGGATTTAAAAGATTGTTCAGATTTAAAAAGTTTGAAGGATTCAGAAAGTTTGGAGGATTTGGAAAGTTCAGAGGAAAATCTCATGAGATATTAATATAGACTGTTAGGGCTTTGAGGCTTTTTACTGACATGTCATCTAGTAGAGCTGAGCTGGGTAAGTTATATTTTGAATTTTGAAAGAGTTTACTATATGTATGGGTTGCATTTAGAAGAATCTACTATACATGCAAATTATATTTAGAGAGTAAATATAATAAGGATCTCTAAGAAGAGATCAAGCAAGTGATTATAAAATGTAATGAGCACACTCTGATAAGTGGATTGTATGAGCTATACACTAGAATTAAGATTATAATTACTAGAGAAAGAAAGGAAAAAGGAAAAGAAATCATGAGATTATGTGATATAAATAGAAGGAAATTACATGAGGTTAGAGCAGATAAATGTTCATATAAAGACCTGGTTAGAGGCATTCAATTAGGCAGTTAGAGATTAGATGAAGTTCAGGCAAGCTATAGATATAGAGTATAAGAGTATAGCTCTTCATAATAATCTTTTGAATTCATTATAAATATGAATCCTCCACATGAAGATAGTATCCCTTCTCAGAGCTCTGATGCTAAATTTTAAAACTTTATTTAATAGCTCATAAATAAGATTGATCTCATTGCTAAATAAAATTATATATCTATATTGACTTTAGCTTCTATTCTGATTCCTACTTATCTAATTGCTCCTTTTGAGGACTTCCTGAGACATTCAAAAGAAAGGCTTGTCACTCTTAAGAAATTTATAGGCAAACAAGTCTCTAAATACTCTGCCTGACACCTCAGTGTGGAGGCTAAAATCACTTTAGATAGCCTTATAATTAGATCTTCTGCTGATCAAACCTGATATATCTATACTTAACTCTCTGATACTACTATCATCTGATTTTATCCTTAAATAAAGGCTAATATCAAACTTATTTTTATAATCTTTAATATCATTCTTAATCAGCTTGACATTCTTTTCTCTAACCCTTCAGTGGCCTAGAAGGCCCTGACCTGACTACATAGTGTTTGCTAGAAAACTAATTTACTCTCTATCTTTCTTTCAAAATTTAATCAGAAGATTCTGAAAGCTGACAGCTAGCTGTAGGATAATACTGTCAAAAAGGCCCTACTCAAAAAGGCCATCAAGTTTGAACTCCTGTAACAGACTGTTACCTCTATTGAACTCCCTATGTACCTTAAATATTATATGAAGCTTCATAGCATAGAGAATAATCTATTTGAGATTAAGGCCATTCAGGGCTGAATCTATGATAGTGCTCCTATCATCTCTGAAGAGGCCTTCCCTAAGATCTCTCTACTGAAGAATTTGAATGCTATAAACTAAATGCTTATAGAGCCTACTTGTATGAATACATTCTGTATTCTAAATATAACTACTATCACTATTGTTAACTGTTGTGCCTGAGGTGTCTACATTAACTATAATAAATCTAGATATAGAGCTGTCAACTGCTGCAGAACCCATGTTCTCCTAAAACTGCTTATATAGTCTGTAAATATACAAATCAAGCTCAAAGAGGAGGAAGACTTTGAAGACACTAAGTTAGACTTAAGAAAAGACTAGCTTCTATATGAAATCACAAGTGGAAGCTTCTGAAGTTAGATAGAAAAACCTTTAAGAAAAAAATAACTGTTCTAATGATTCTTATATCTATTATAGTTAATTATTTTTTTAATATGAATGTTATAGTAGATAGTAGTTATTATTACTATTTAATAATTTACCCTTACATGATTAACTATTATAACCTTCTGCATATCCTGATTAACTCCTGAAAAATTGAAGGTATTAATAGTGACACAGGCAGCTTTATATGAAATATAATGAAGCTTGATGTTGATGTTAGTGAATTTCTTCAAGAAAATACCTATATATATAAGATTGAGAATCTCCTATATAATTTCATACTAGATTTATTATGACTATCTGAATATCAAGCTCTTATTAATACTTACAACTAATGTGTTATATTCTCTAAAGGCATCCACATCTCTGAAAAAGATATTCATAAGACTACTAACCTTCATTAAATCTCCACTAACACCTATAACCTCCTCTGAAGCTGCAATTAGAAATTCAAGTCTTAACCTCCTATTGAAATCTTCATCACCAGCATGGCTGATATAGAGAAGGCCCTCTCACAACTCTCTAAGAAGCTGAAGACTGACTCTATAATAGTCCTCCCTCTATAATACTATAAATTTCTTAATATTTTTGACCATAAAGCTGCTGAGAAGCTCCTGCCATTCTACAGTATGTATAACTATTATATTGAATTTAAGAAGATAGATGGTAAAGACTCTTAGCTACCCTGAAAACCACTATATAATATGTTATATGATAAATTACTTGTGCTCTGCAAGACCCTTAATGACCTTCTGAATAAAAATTTCATCTGAGTTAGTAATTTATCTATAGATGTACCTATATTCTTCATGAAAAAGCCAGGTAGAGGCCTTTAGTTCTGTGTTAACTATTAGGGCCTTAACTACCTCACCTAAAAAGATTATTACTTACTATTATTAATTAATGAGACTTTTGAATAGATCAGCTAAGCTAAGTAGTTCACAAAGCTGGATGTCATTTCTATATTCTATAAGATCTAAATCATAGAAGGAGATGAATGGCTAACTGTCTTTCACATGAGATATGATCTATTTGAATGGATAGTTACTCTCTTTAATCTCATAAATACTCTGAGTATCTTTCAGAAATATATTAACTGGGCCTTATGAGACTATTTAGATGAATTTACTTCTATCTACCTTAATGACATCCTCATCTTCACTAATAGATCTTATAAATAGTATTAAGAGTATATCTAAAAAGTCCTTATCTACCTCTATAAACACAGTCTTCTAATTAATATTGATAAATTTACCTTCAAAGTTCAAGAGACAATCTACCTCAGCTTCATTATAGAGGCAGGAAAGGAAGTCCATATAGACCTCAAGAAGATCACTACTATTTTTAAATGAGAGGCCTCTACAACTATAAAAAATATGTAAGGCTTCTTAGAATTTATAAATTTCTACTGACACTTCATTCAAAATTTTTCTGATATTATCTAATTACTAACTGACCTCACACATAAAGACCAGTAATTTTAATGATTTAAAAAAGTAGATAAAGTATTTATACATTTTAAGTAGATATTCATCTCTACTCTAATACTTATTACATTTAACTCTAACTATCTAATAGTGATTAAAACAGACTCTTCTGATTACATCACAGGCAGTGCTTTCATGCAATGAGATAATAAAGATGTTCTGTGACTCTATGCATTTATATCTAAGAAGCTCAGCCCTGCTGAAGCTAACTATAAGATCTATAACAAAAAACTCCTTATCATCATCTAATATCTAGAGGAATGGAACTCTAAATTTCACAGTATGAAAGACTTTAAAATCATCACAGATCATAAGAACCTCTAATATTTCATAATGATCTATAAACTCTCTGAATGTTAAATGTACTAGGCTAAATTTCTCAGCTACTTCTATTTTATAATCTATTACTACCCTGATATAGAGAACTTTATGACCAATACTCTCTTCTGATGTGAACAGAATATACCTTCTGAAGACTTCAATACCTGCTAAGTAAACTATAAATAGAGACTGCTAGATCTATAGATCCTCAAAGAATTCAAAGTAATGCTATATGAAGTAATATATGCCTTGCCTGTTATCCTACTAATTATAACTACCTCATTCCTACTTTAGGGACTCTGAGATATTACTGCTACCTCCAATGAATGCCTTCAGATGATAATCCAGGTTATTCAAGATAAAGCTTGCTATTTTCTATCTGAACTTTAAGTCTGTATTGATATCACTAAATGCTCTGTAGACTCTGACTTCCAACTATACTTCTAAGGAAGGTAGTAGATTCCTAATTCAGAACTATTATACATCTAAATCATACAAGAAACTTACAATTCTCTGATAATTAGCCATTCAGACTGTAAAGTGCTCTACCAAATTTTATTCTGAGATTTTTACTGGCCTAATATGTCTCAGAGTATCTGACAGTTCACCTGGAACTATAACATCTACTGATCTATTATTGTCTGATAGGATTATTACTAAGGTTTGCTCAAATCTCTCTCAATCCTCAAATGTGTCTGGCATGATATTACTATTAATTTCACAGTAGACCTCTTCATGAGTAATAACTGCAAGAATATCCTTATCATCATTAATCATCTCAGTAAAGATGTTATCCTTAAACCCTGTGTGAAGATGAATGTGCCTGTAGTGACTAAAGTCTTCCTCTAAAGTTTATTTTATTATTAGTATGAATGTATGATCTATTCTATATAATTATCTTGAACTATAGAACCCAGTTCATTAAAGCTGTCTGAACTTAAATTTACTAGCTTCTTAAAATCTCCTAATACCTCTTAACTGCCTATCACCCTGAAACTAATGATAGTACTAAATATATGATTCAGATAACTAAGAACTACCTCTAAAAGTTTTATTTATATACTCAGAATAACTAAAATGAACTTTTTCTGTATGCTAAACTTATAATTAATAGTTATAATACTATTAGCACTAATGTCAGCCTGTTTTTCCTCTCACATAATTATAACCTTGAAGTTTTTAATCTTACTGAATTGTCTGAACCTTCTACTTTACCCTACAGTCTAATTCAAATTATAGACACTATTATCTTAAAACTCCAGTAAGCCTATAAGTAGGCTGAATTCTCTATAATCAGTACTCAGTAGAACCAACAGAACCATATAAATATCTACTAAAATCCCATTAAATACTATAAGATGAATGATAAGGTCTGACTAGACCTCTAAAACATTATGACTGATTGCTCATCTTGCACACTTAACTATTAATATGCTAAGTACATTATTATTAAAGTCCTGAGAAATCATAACTACTATTTTAACATGTTACTCAGAATTTACAACATATTTCATATGAACCTACTCTGTAAGGCCTCTATTAACCTATTTCTCTCATAAGAGATTACTAACTGACATCTGTCTGGCATCATCAGGGAAGATAATGAGGTAGAATATGAGATTAAAGTCATCCTTAACTATTATTATTATAGATAAGAATTCCAGTATCTGATGAAGTGACTTGAATATAAGGTTTCTTCATGAGAATCAACTTTCACCCTGCAGGACACTGCCATGCTCACTCATTATAAAGAACTATACCTACCTGATGAGACTCCACTCACACCATACTATGCCTAATTCTCTGAACCCTCCTACCTATCCTCTAAAATCAAATAGGGGAGGATAATGTGAAGGGCTACATCCTTATACTCTATATCTATAGCTCACTCAAACTTCACCTAATCTCTGACTACCTGATTAAACACCTCTGACTGAGTCTTTATATAAATGTTTATCTGCTCTGACCTCACATAATTCCCTTCTATTTATATTGTATAATCTTGTGATTTCTTTTTCTTTTTCCTTCCTTTCTCTAATGATTATAATCTTAATTCTAGTATATAGCTTGCATGATTCACTTATCAGAGCACATCCATTATAGTAATACTCATATTAAAAATATTGTCAGAGTGCTGTAATATCATCTCTCTCCCACTACTGAAGATTGAAAAAATAAAGTCAGAGATTGATATAATACTCTGATGAAAAAACTGAATAGTAAGAACATCAAGAGATGATTAGATGGCTAGTCTATGATCTGTGAAGAAATACAAAATGTAGAGATTAGAGATCTATTCAATCTAGAGAGTGATTTTTTGATGGCTAATCAAGCAATCAATCTGATAATTACTGAAGGATTTAGATCTATCATCTCATATAATAAAAAGATGGGTGTAAATGTCATCAACCTAGAATGATTAGTCAGAGAGATTAAGATTTAATATCATAAGATGAGAGTCTTAAAAAATGATTATAATGCTGTTTTTATAACCTTTAGCAGCCTGGGTGGGGAAAAAGATAACTCTGCTGACAGTATGAATCTGCCTGCAAAAGACTTGCAAAAGAAAGCTAAAGATTCAAAAAGGAAAGATAAAAAGACTCATAATCTATGTATCTACAGTAGGCTTAGGCACTCAGCAGGAAATTGCTGATATCTCAATCCTATGATGAGACCTGAGTAGTTTACAGGTTATGATGATACATGTAAAAAGATAGATAAGGTATTAAAAGATGAGAAAGTCAAGATAAAGGTTGAGGTAGAGATTGAGAAGGTAAATAATAAGGCTGATGCAGACCTGCAGATGAATCTCTCAACTATTTATTAAATATCTCTAACCTCCTGTAAAGCTATAAATAGATTGTTAATCTTGAGTGCTAAGTTTAGCTCATCAAATCATCTATTAAGAGACAGCTGAGTGTATGATATAGGTGGAGAATCTCACATTTGTAATGATAGATTCAGATTTATTGATTTCATAGAGAAACACAACATATTATTCTATACAGATGACTTCTATATGAAAATTTAAGATTATAGGACTACTGTCATATATCTTATGAATCTAATGATCTAAAAACATTTTATAGCTATACTATCTAATATGATGTACATTCTGGATTTTCATATGAATATCTTTAGCTGGGCAAGACTGTTTGTAAAAGAAATCTTACTGCACATAGAGATAATAATATTAAGAGATAATAAGAAGTTTTGAGCATTACTTACATAAAGAGGTAACCTTATATGCCTAGAATATAATTTATATTTGAATATCATACTAATATTAATATTCTTTACTCTCACTAGATATAGGAAACATTCTGAGGTACCAAAGATTTCAATGATGTCAGTGGAGATTTAGTATAGATAACTGAGATATAGTTCTAAGACCTCAATTACTCACCTGCAGAATGCATCTGAAGGCATAATTATAATAAGCAAATTCATGAAAGAAAGGAAGAAAGAGTTGGATCCTCACCTGCAAGAAGTTGCATGTTACTATTAAATGTGCAAGCTCTTAAAAGTGAAAAATCAGATATCTCACAGGCTGCATGTCTACTTCATCAAACTATTCAAACATCTTCATATCAATCTTATAGAGAATAAGAAAGATTGTTATTATAATCAGTAGTGAATAATGTATTTTATATGCAATTTCTTGCAGTTCCAGATCATACAAAATGTAGTTTATAAGTCTGAACTCAAGAAAGCTCTCTCTGCAGTTATGAAATGAATTAAATGCCAGTTCAATATAGATATCAAGATTATATGTGTTAATAATAAAATAAGCATGTATTTGAATGAGATAGATGACTAGATTCTAGAAGAAGGCCTCTCAAGAGAATTCTTATTAGAATATACACATGAATAGAATGGTGCAGCTGAATGTGCAGGCATGCTATTAATTAAAAAAGCTAGATGTTTGTGGATAGATAGATGCTTATCCTCAGAGCTCTCACCTGAGATATATATGGTAGTTAGCTATCTTATTAATTAAACCCCTACACATCTATTAGAGTAGAAGTTGTCATTGCTGACTCTATGAGAGCATCTCAATCTCCCTGGCAAGCCTTCATCCACTCATCTATATATATATAGATGTTGTATGTACATAAAGATTCCAGATGAAGTTCTCAATCATATAAGAGCTTTAAAGTTAGAATTTAGAGTACATATTGATTATCTCATTGAATACAACTTGATGAATATCTGGAGGATTTAGATTCCACACTTATAATATATTATAAGGATCAGAGACATGGTGTTTAATGAATCAGTTCAATTTGACCTGCAGAAACCTCATATTAAAGAGCTACTATAAGAATCTATTATAGATGAGATCACTGAGGTATTATAAACATCTATAACTGAACTAGTAATCTCTGAGGTCCATAAATAGAATGAGATGCTAGATTCCACTGATATAGATGTTTTCTACCCTGAAGATGTTAAATAAACAGAAAAAATGGCTGAATCCAGCAATAAAGATGATAAAAACAGTTAAAGAGACATAAATAAACCTTTAATGCCTGAATCAACATCAGAACTGCAGGTTCAGGAGGGTGAGCAAGTAGTTGAATAAATTGATAGAAAGGTTATTGAATCTGATGATCTCAGCAGCTAGTTGCAGAGTAAACTACAGGCCTCACTAAGTGAATATAAGAAGATATCTGAGTAACCTCAACTATCTGAACTACTTAATATCTTACCCCCAGATCTCTTCAATCAACTAAATCAAGTGCTATAGGTGCATGAGATCTCTATGGACTTCAACAAATCAAATATAGTTTCTAGTAAATGTATTAGACATACTATACATTTCAATAGAATTAAACACATAAAAAATGACCCTACTCAGCAATTTTGTGTGATATTCAGTGCAATTATGAATCTCACACCTCAGAAAGAAAACAACATGCAATTACATAGAGATAAACTCCTACTACCACTAAATTATTGAAACTCATTAAAAATGCATAAATATAGCAAGGATTTCATTAACACTGCAATCCAGGAATGGGAGACAATTACCCAGAAGAATACATACAAAATAATGTCTAGACCTTCAGAAAACATATCAGTGATCCCCCTACACTGGGTGTTTACCTATAAATTCAATGATGATGGATTTCTTAATAAGTTCAAAGTATGTATTTGTATTTAAGATAACCTTCAATTTCCCAGTGAAAAAGATATGAGAGCTCATACACTTACTGGTAGGACATACTGTGTGTTAATGGTAATAATAGTAGCTTTTAACCTTGATATCAAGCAGCTTGACAGCATGAATGCCTTTACAAATAGTAATATAAATAAGGAAGTTTATTGTGAACTACTAGATGAATGATAGAGACTTCTAGACCTTACCTTCTTAAGGTAATCTCTTATCTCACTTAAATTGAAAAAAGGCCTATATGGATTACATCATTTATCACTACTTTGATTGAATGAAGTCATAAAAATGCTACTACATATAGAATTTACCTTTTCACCTAATAATAGATGCCTCTTTTCAAATAATTGAATAATCATTTTCTTCTATGTCAACAATTTCATTACTCTTTCAGATGAGAATGATAAAGATGAGAGGGATTAGGTGATTTAAGAACTCATAAATATATATGAGATTTATGATATGAGGAAACTACATTGATTCTTAAACACCCATATTATCTGAGATAGAGTAAATTTGAAGCTCTGAATCTGCCTTGATTTCTATATTAATAAGTTGGTAGCTACATACTATCTTGAGTAGTCTCTATAAACTTATAGAGTATCTCTTATGGGTATGAAACTTGAGGCCTACAAGGCTGAATTGACCTCTATAAAAATCCATCATTACTAATAATATGTTGGATCTTGTATCTATTCAGCTATTATTATGAAGTCTGATATCATATATGCTACATCAAAGCTAGTGTCCTTCATACAGAATCTATCAGACATTCATTTGATTGAGATAAATTATATTATTACTTATCTATAAGATATGTGGAACTACACCATTTAATATGACAGTAGGTATAATAGATCATGACTTGAACAATTAATAAATTTACCTGTAAATTTGACTATGCCACTGAATTTCAATACAAATCCTGAAGTTGTTGAATTCTCTAGTGATACTAGCTTTACAGATAATGCTGACTGTCAGTCTATAACTAAATATCTATTCAAAATGTATGATAGCCTAGTTAATTGAAAGTCTACCTGGCAGGCTATAATAACTACCTCCATGATG
>JANTQD010000104.1:0-133420 GCA_032988205.1 Onygenales sp. PD_40 | reverse complement strand
AAAGTATAGTATCTATAGTAGTTAGTATCAAATAAAGGAGGGCATCAGTTTCAATGGAATGAGTAGAAAGACAGCATGTTAACACATCTCTAATGTAAAGATTACTCTGTTCAAAAAGACATAAATACTCAGTTCATTTCATATGTATGGATTAGAATGTCTCTATCACTTTTAGATTCTAGATGGAGATGCTAAGCAAGAGATAATTTATTAGCTATTTATAGATACAGAACAATATAAAGGGATATACAAAACCTATATAGGCTTAAAAGTGAAGATATGTATGCATAGAATACCATTAGAATTGAGAAGCAGCTGAATGGGATCTGAGGGGAGCATGTGTCTGCATTCTTTAGGTAATTACATTTCATAAGATTGAGGATCAGATGATGAGGAGTCAATTTCTTAAAACAGCATCAAATCAGTAACTCAAGCTTTATATTTACCAGCTATTACAAGGTTACTGGGATGATCATATGAGTGGAAGGTAGTTAGTTGAGTAGAGAGGAATCTATGATGTGTCTGGGCTATAAAGGTGGGAGTTAGTCACAATTATAAAGGAGAGAATGAATAGACAGCATACTGATCATACTATAACATTGGATCTTGAGGATAGAATTAAGAGGTAAAAATGTTTCTTGCAACTTAGGCTACTCATACAGCCAACTGTGCTCCTCAATTCACAAGAAGATGGATTCATTTCATAGCCTGCTCACCAGCTTGATGCAGCCAAGAGAGTGAGGTTCAAGATGCTATAGAATTAGGTTGAGGCAATCAAAATTAAGTCAGATAAATAGGTCTTTGGAGTTTGTGAGGACTTTGGATTGACTTGGATGTGTGGCCATTTCATTCATATTGAATGGAATTGACTGTGAGGGGAGATGCCAGTTCTTGGGGTATTTGGTGCAAAGCAGACAAGGGAAAAGAGAAAGTGAAGCCAGATAGACAAGGAGAGGCAATACTCAGGCTGTTTATTATTGTGTTGCTTTAATAACATAACAATAAAATCAGTAGTTTACTGATTGCATGTGATGTTAAATGGCAATCAAGGGGTGAGATAACTTTAGTATTAATAAATAAAAAGAGAATTAAGAATAGAGAGTTAAAAGATGAACACTAAACAATTAGTGCATCAAAGTCTAGGATAGAAGGAGAGGGAGTAGAGAGAGGAGGTTGATGAGGTCCACTAAATGGAAAAGAAAAAGAGAAAAAAATAACTTTCATTATAGGTACTAAGTGGATGATTTATATTAATAATGGGATTAATATAAATACTGCTAGAGAAGAGCTGAATAGATAGGCCATTATTAATGTTAATTTCTAACAGTATCTAATAAAAGCTTTGTGAGGGAAAGAAAAGCAAGGAAAGAAAAGCATCATTTACAGAATAGAAAAGAATAGACCTGTAAATTGCAGAAAAGAGTACTCTAGAACCAGAAGAGTACAGGCAAGTAAAATTAATCAAAATGTTGAGCTCATACTAGTATTCTCTTATATTCAATGAGTTGAACATCAAGACAGTCAAAGAACTGACTAGGGTCTTGTAGTTTGATTATAGGAAAGAGGGAGGTAGCCTTGAAGAATCACTCAATCTTCAGGGAGGTAGATTGTCTGAGAGCTTCATGTTCAGCTTTGTTGATTAAATCCTGAAGGGTTAAGAAGAAGACTGTGTCATGCATGGCAAGTAAGACAGTAGGAATAGGCATTGATGGCTTAATGACAGGCAAATAATATGAAAAATTAGGCAGGGAAATGGCATTGATCTTTTCTTGCATAAAAGTTCTATCATCCTGGGGTAAGAACTTGGTAAGCACTATAATACAACATTGAGAACATAGTGAATCAATGAGTATAAATTCACTGCTAGACAGAGGGTAAATGTGCACATTATGTTGCAAGTCATCAGGGAATTACTGGATGGTGTTTCCATTCAAAGCATCAAGCACAGTAATCCTGCAGACTGGGTTAGTATCACCAGCCAGGAAGAGAGGCCCTGAATTGATATATACTAGGCATTCACTATTATTAGGCAGAATGCACTCAATAAAGGTGTGATTAACCAGAGTAGAGTAGATAGTAGTTAGGGTGCTGTTTTGTTGGTAGATGGAGTGTTCAGATTTAAGGTCATATGTAGATATACTGAGGCCATCAAAGTCCACTGTATACACCTTGTTCTTCCCAATTAAATATGGAGTGTTCCATGGGGCTGGATAAGACCAATTCTATCTGGTTCAAAGGCAGACAATGAGGATGATGCTAAGTCTAGAAGAGGGAAGGGAGACTAGTGGTTAGCTAGTTATCAAGATAATATATAGGTTAGGGGGATATTTGATAAATCTTTAGTGATCAGAGACACACAAAAGACCTGCATCATTGACATGTACCATGATGAGGGAGGGGATAATATTAAAGAGGCAAATAATCTTATAGTATGAGCTCAGAGTATCATGATAAGCATATTGGCAGTAGATCTTGTAATCTTCAATTCAGGCTAGATAACTCCCACCTATGGATAGTTTGAAGCTGATATTATTAGGGAATGATTGCTTCTCAGTGACTGTGCTGTGGGAGAAATAATGAAATGTGTTGGCTAAGGATTCTATCAGCCTTGCAAGGAAAAAATGAAATATTAGTGTATACCTAGATGCAGATATTGTAGTCCCTTAGTCAATACATCCAGGGATGTAAATCAGTTAGTGTATTCAGGTCAGTGATAAAGCCAGCCATGCTTTCTAGCCCATGATATAGCAAAGTGATTCCAGGACATACTAACTCAGCTGAGGCAGTAGACATCAAAGAGTTCAAAATCATTGAGAATCTTAAACACACACTCAGGAGGAAGGTAATCAAGTGGATTGGCATGCTTAGTGGGAGGTTCTGATTGCTGGGTATTACTAGATGAAGGGCTAAATAGCAGCATTTTTTATGGGTGGTTTGAGAGAGAGGGGTGACAAATGAAGAGAGAGAAAAAGGTTAAAAGTGTAAGTAAGAGTGTGATGTAGGTCCAGTGGAGGAATGACTATAAAGAAAGAAACTTGTGGCTAGGCAGTTAGGGATGAGAAAAGACAGTGAATACAGTGAAATCATGATAATGTCAGGCTATATTGAGGTTGAGTTAGATGCAGTGAGTAATATAATATGAGGCCTGGCTAGGTCAAAGAATTTTATTCCTTGCCATTTTCAGTAGTAAAAATGGTGGGGGGGGGCAGCAAGCATGAAAAGGGACTGTATATGAACTGAGATCTTCTTAATATATAGTATCATAATATGTCCAGCCTTGTTATGGGCAAAAGGGGGATCAACAGGGTAATAGTGGATAGATTTATGAGAATAAAGAATGTTTTAAAGATAAATACTAAATAATTAGTGTATCAGAGTGTTGAGAAGCAGAGGAGAAAGCACATTTAAAATTAGAATAACACAGTATAAGAGCTGTATGAGGTTGGGGTGTCAGCTATAATCCTGACTGTTCTATCATTGAAAACTTGAATGTCAAGAAGATGGTGGATTGGGAATGATAAACCTCTAATGGGTTGTAAGAGAGCTAGGAAATAATATTAGTTGATAGTTATAGTCAACAGAGCTTTAGGTTCAGAAGAGAGAAGGGAGACTGGTGGTTAGCTAGTTGTTGCAATAATGTATAGGTTGGAGGGATTTAACAAACCTCTGATGATTAGAGATGCATAAGAAACCTATATTATTCATGTGAACAGTGAGATAAGGTTAAAGAGGCAAAAGACCTGATAGTACAGACTCAAGGTAGAATGATAAATGTATTAGCAGTAGACCTTGCAATCTTTAATTCATATCATATAACTATTAGCTATGGATAGTTTGAAGTTGAAATCATTGTAGAATAATTGTTTTACAATGACTGTGCTGTGAGAGAAATAATAGAATGTGTGAGCTAAGAATCTCATTAGACTTATGTAGTAAGATAAATTTTAATTATAGCAGTGAAACCATGGCAATGTCTACTCATATCAAGGTCAAAATAGATACAGTATATAACATAAAATGTGAGCCCTGGCCTGGGTTGCTGGGTGTAGGTGATTTTGATTGCCTGCCATTTTCAGTGATATAAACCACAGAGGATAGGAGAAGGAAAAGAATAAAGCATCAAAATTGTGCATAATGAGTGCTGTGATGAGTTGATGTAATAATTTACTATACTTAGTTTTTTTTTTTTTTTTTGCCTGCACTTGAGACTAAACTCTTCATTAATTTAGTATGACAGACTGCATCACTGGAAGAGGACAGGGGAAATAAAGGCATTCAGTGTGCTTTGATAACATGGTCAACATAAGATGGAAAGACATCCCAGGCAGAATTACTATATAGACTATTAAAAAAAAAAAAAAAGAAAGATGGGTTTAAAAGTTAAAGAGGAAAACATGGGAGTATGAATATGATGTGCCTATAATTATCTGAATTGTGCCTTAAAGTATTATCTGAATATCAGGTATAAGATCACAGTGGTTTGAAAAGCCTGTAATGGGTTGAATGGAGTCTAGATAGAACATTAAGTCAATTAAGATGTCTAAATTGTCAGTGACCTATTTGTGAAGTTGATAATTAGTATATTGATGAAGAATGAAGGAGTAGGTTACAGAATCTAAAGATCTAACAGTAAGATAGAGGGATGAGTAAATGGAAAGATATTTTAAGGATAAATTGTGTAGAAGAATGATATCTATTTGGTGTTTAATAAAGATGCTATTACTCTGTGGTAAAAATGTTTTGATAAGCATCAAGAATTAAATGGAAGATGGTTGTCTAATGAATGCAAATTTCCCACTCAATGCTTTCTGCACATAAGAGGAGAAAGACCATAGCTGGTAGAATTACTGCAGGACTTCACCACTAGAAAAGTGCAAAACTCTGAGGCTGATAGCCTCAGTTGGAGGTGATCTGATGTAGAACTCTAAATGGATGGTTCATTCAGAGCTGTTAGGTAAAATAAGCTTAATTACCCTGAGAACTCTTTCAAATTCAAAGTATTATGCCCTCATTTTGGGCATTGGGTGTGAGTAGATATAATGGCTGGATTTAAGATCATATACAGATATAGTTAGCAGCTTAAGTTAGGTATTTAAAATAACTAAAGATTATTAGCCTGATGATGTACTTAGCTTGAATAATAGCAGAAGAAGAGAAAATCTAAAGACCTACTAGGTAATGATTGTGTTGTTTTTCAGTATACTGATAGCCCTGCTTTGTTAACTGACTGCATGCAAGGCATGCATAATACAGGAACTAATCTATAGTACAGGAGATGAGCAACATGCAGATAGGGGTTTACTTGAGCATAAAGAGAATGAAAATGAGAAAAGTGGGTGGCATTAGAATATAGGGTAGCTTAAAGATAGACTCTAAGTAATTAGGGTATCAGAACATAAGATGAAAGTAGAAGAGAGAAATAACAACAACAAAGAGAAATATCTGGTAAAATAATAATAGAATTTGAAAGAGTATTGAGTAATGAAATGCACAATTAATGCACCTAATTAGATAAGGAAAACTCTGTACAGGGCTACAGTTAGATGGTAAAAAACATGAACTGTAGTAAACAGCAAATAGAAAGATATATGACAAGATACTATATCATATAAATTGTAGGAGACAAAAGAAAAACAGTAGATTTAAAAGTCCTGGAGCACAACCTGTTGGTGTGGAAATGTTGTGGGACAAACTGCATGGATTGTCCCTTCAGGCATTATTTGGATGTGAGGGGTAAGATTACTGTGCTCTGAAAAGCCTATAATAGGTTGGAAGGAATCCAGTTTAAAGATTGTATTAATTAAGACTCTAAACTCATTACTGACCTATTTGTGCAGTTGATGATTGATAGATAGCTGGAGAATGTAATAGTAGGTTAGAGAACTCAAAAATCTGATAGCAAGATAGAGGGATAGGTGAATGAAAAGGCATTTCAAGGGTAAATTGTGCAGATGAATGGTGTCTATTTAATGTTTAGTAAAGATGCTATTACTCTACAGTAAAAATGTTTTAATAATCATTAGAGTTTGAATGGAAGAGAGTTGGCTGATAAATATGAATCCCCCATAAAAGATTACTTTGACATATAAGAAGAAAGACCATAGCTGGTAGAAATGCTGGAGAATATCACTGCTGAAAGAATTCATGATTTTGAGGCTAATAGATATAGTATAGCTCATCTGAGGCAACCTGAAGAAGATAGAGTATGATTGAATGATCTGTTCAGAGCCATTGAGTAGGATAAGCTCAATGGACATTGCAGACTCAAAGGACAGTCTGTTTGGTTCTGATATTATATGTGAGTAAATAAGATAGCTGGATTTGAGATTATATGCTAATATAGTAGGTAGCTCAAATGTGCATGTATAAAGTTTATTCCTCTCAATTAGGTATGAAATCTGATTTTGCACAGATCATGCTTGACCCTCTGCAAGAGGTTAGATGACTGTTCTGAGCAGATATTATTAGTGAAGTACTAATGAGTAAAATGAGAGATTTGGAGGTCATACTGGGGATGAATAGGATAAGAAGCATGTAGGTAAAGGCACAGAATATCAGCAGTATTAATGAGAACTTTGCTTATTATAGGAGAAAAGTATGAATGGGGTTGAATCTGAGTTGGTGAACTAAAGGTAACATCATCAAGTGTTTACTAATATAACCCACTGCTAGTTACCCAGGCTATGTAATGGCCTACTACTGCAAACAGGAAAGCTCCTGAATATTTTTGTAAAATGGTTTCATTTCCCTTGGAAAAGTTGATGAGTAACTTGGCTAGTATAAGATAAATGAGAAAGTCAGTATCAGTAAATATAAAAAAGAGTAAATAAATAAATCACATACCTAGAGTGGTATATTGCTTGAGTCTGACTTCTGGTGAAGGGGGTAGGGGGGAGGATATAAACTGAGTATAATGATACCTCCAGCTATGGTCCTGGATCCATGAGATAGTATATGTGTTGAATGAACAGCTAATGAGTCTGAAGTGGTAGACATCATCTAGTATGAGATGGTAAAGGATGAGAAGAAAACAGTCCTTATCTAAATGGATAATTAGGCTGATAGGATGCAGAGCTGATGCTGCTGTGCAAATATCCAACATCATACATAGTAAGTTAGATATGATAGTAGAAAGGCAGGATAAGGAAATGGGTAGAATGGTGAACTAAAGATTATTAGCCTGAATATGAACTTATCTGATAGAATAAAATATATAAAGCTAGGAGGAGAGGAATTAATACTGACCTTGATGATGGCAATATTAAATATTAATGGTTGCAGATGAAGGGAGGGTGTGGGTAATAGCTATATTCTTTTAGTAATTCAGCAACTTAGGCTGCTTTGTTAACCAGCTGCAAATAGTACTTACATAATATAAGAACTCACTACTAGATGGGAAAAGAAAATAAAGAAATTAGATAGTTGCTATAATCACTAACATAATGATGTCCTCCTCTGCTGCTGCTTGCTCAAAGTCAAATTGATCTTAACCCATAGAGATAATAAAATGAGTAAATATAAGGGAGAAAAAAAAATAGAAAGGCATAGCAGAAGATATTAGGTCTTATAAAGTATAAGAGTTGGAGAGTAATGAAGAAGAAGGGAAATAGAGAGATATAGTATAAAATACTGTGTTCTATAAAATATAAAACTTAGTGTTTTAAAAGTTAAAGATTGAAACCTGGGGTGGCATATTTAGGGGTGTGTCTGCAATTATTCAAATGATTTCTTGAGGGGTTATTTAGATATCAGCAATATGAGCAGGATACTCTGCAGAGCTGATAGTAAGTTGGGGACCTTCCAGAGTAAATAATGAATTAATTGATTGCCACAATAGAGAATTTGCCCTCCATAACAAGCCACTAGGAGCTGAGGTAGGAATGAAACAGTGGATTACAGATTCCAGAGATCTTATAGTGAGGCAGAGAGATGGATGAATGCATACTACCTTGAGGTCTTAAGATGATTTGTGTACTTTGAGAAGATCTGTTCAGTGTATAGTAAAGGTCTCATCACTCTGTGGTAAAAATGTCTGAATAAGGATTATGTTTTCCTCATCATGACCTATTCATCCAATGAAAAGAAAGCCCCTGTTTGATCCTGATTGCATATAGGAGTAGGATGGGAAGTACTGCTGAGAAAACTCTTGTAGTACTTGACCATTGGAAGGGTTGACAACCTTAAGATGGGATATGTAGGAAACATTGGATTCAGGCAAGTCATGGTGGAACTCTGAGTATATCATATGTTCAGAGCCATTATGGAGAGTAAGCTCTATAATACTAGAATATCTTGCAAAGAAATGGCACCATGCCTCAGCTTGTAGAATTAGCTGTGAGTAAACCAGACTACTGAATTCAAAATTGTAGGCTGACATGGTTAATGACAGCAGTGAATAGATGTAAAGTTTATTTTTTCCAATCAGAAAGGGAGTCTAGTGTGATGGTAGAGACCAGAGTTCCCCTCTCATCAGAGGTTAAATAAATATTCTATGAATGGATTGTTGAGCAAACTATTTATCAGTATAGAGAAGAAAGGTGGAGCTAATGTGGAGACATACCTAGGTTCTGAAGCAGGTGAAAAGACACAGCAGATACCAGCAGCATTAATAAAGACTTTATTTTAAGTATGATGGGCAAAGCAAGGCAATGAAAGCTAAATTGATGAACTGAGTTTAAGACTATAAACTATTTATTAATGAACATTAATATCATCAAGTCAGATTAGATAGTCACCTGCTGTTGCAAAGTATGATGCATCAAGGAGGTTCTGAATGAGAGTTACCTTGCCCTTGAAGAAGTTATAAATTAACTTGCCTGATAAGAATATGAAAGTTAGTAGCAGGAAGCATAAAAAGGGTAGATAGATAACATACAAAGATTATTATATAGTATAACCCCAGATTCAAGCATGATGAATATGAGTAAGTCTTTCAACTTGGACCAGTAGTATTATCAATCATGCTCAGTAATCCACACTGTGACATATTTGTTCCACTCATTGTTGATGAGTTTGAGGCTGCAGAGTTCACTACACAAAATGTAGTAAAAGATAAGGAGAATACAGTTATGATTGAGGCATTCAATGGGGCTAACAGAGTGAGAGGGTTGGGCAACATGGAAATCAGACATTATGGGCAGTAGAATTGATATGTAGATGACAAGATGCAGTAAGAAGAATAGTAAGACACATGAGGTAGCTATGCAAGGAGTGTTAGGCTAGCTGTGTGTTGGGGGGGTTGAAAGGAAAAATGGAAAGCTATGCATGGAGGAATTAAAACTAATCTTGATGCTGATATGAAGGGTTGATGGTTGCAGATAAAAGATGATATTAAAATAGCTGCCACAAGACAGCTATGTTCCTCATGTCTTGTTGACCATATCTTTATTAGCATTTAAGGTTGGGAAGGGGAGGGCACCCCCCTGATCTGACTTAGCAAAATCATATGATCCCACCAAAGCTGGACCCCCCCCATTTTTAGTGTATAGTAATATAATACCATCAACTGGGCCAGTTGATGCCATATAAAACTAAGAGCTCATAATTACTGGGTGGCAATGATTTGCCAGGCATTTTAAAAGCTGGGAACTGATATAGGAGGATAAGGAGAATGAAAGTGGTAAGAGTAAGTAATATTAGAAGAATGAAGAATTATTTAAAGATAAACACTAAATAATTAGTGTATCAAGGCATGGGACTGAAGTAGAGGAGAGCATTGAAAAAGTACAGGAAATTTGAATGAGAAATAAATGCTGAAAAGCATTCAAAAGTAATATAATAATTGCACAATGAATAAGAATAGTCAAACTCTGGTAAACCCTATAAGATAGAGATTAGATGAAAACTAGTATAGAGGAGGGGGGCCAGCATTAAAGGCCCAGTAAAAGATAAGCATACCAAGTATTAAAGAAGGAAACTGAAAGCACTTTTAAAATTAGAACAACACAGTATAGGAGCTGCATGAGGTTAGAGTGTCAGCTATGATCCTGACTGTTCTATCATTGGAAACTTGGATGTTAAGAAGATGGTGGATCAGGAATGATAAACCTCTGATGGGTTGTGAGGGGGCTAGGAAATAGTATTAGTTGATAGTTATAGTTAATAGGGCTTCAAAGTATTCCATGTGTCATGAATCATAACCAGTTAGGTCAATTGAAATAATATCAGGGGGGTCAGTGGAGAGGTTCAGGAAGAGAGAGATTGAGAGGATAAAGAGACTTGTTGGCCATGCAAAATAGCATGAAATAATAGCATCCCTTCAATAGCTAACAAAATAGCCACTAAAATAGGGTGAGAATGTCTCAATCAACACCATGTCTTTATATCAATGAGGGTGAGAAATGGCTGCAAATCTACCCTTAGAAGTGGGTTTTAAGTACCTATTCTTAGATCAGACATGGGAGATTTCATCAACAATCTTGCCATTGAATGTGTCAATGATCTTAAGGCATCTATAGTGAAAATAAGCATTGTCTAAGTCTAATAAGCCACAAGTGTGTGAATAAACCAGGCACTCTGAATGATCAGGGAGGATAATCTCAATTGGAATGCAGGCATTAGGAAGATGGAAGGCAGAAACCTCATCATTAGTAGCCATTTATCTATATATTTAAGTACCAGATATGAGATCATAGGCTGACATCATTAGGGGTTGATTGCAGCAGGTATAGAGTTTTTTGTTACTAATAAAGTATGGGTAATTTCTGATAAATAGAGACCACAATTCTGCTCCATCCAGAGATTGGATATGAATACTAGGGCAGTCCCAATAGTTAGCTAGTAATAGGGATAGCAAAAAGAACTGCAATGTGGTAAACAAAACATACTGAGGCTCAGAGTCAGCAGAAATGATGCACAGTATACCAGCAGAGTTGATCTTAATAATATAGGTAGAGGGATAGTAGATTGAGATATTAAGCTTATATGGCCAACTACAAGGATCCCCATTAAGAACCCTCCAGTAAACTCTGTCTGGAGCTACCCAGGCAGCATAGTGGCCTGCTGCTAAAAAGAATGTCATGTGTGGGAAATAATAATATGAAGCTATGGATCTAATGCATAAATTATATTGTGTGGTTGGCTGAAGAAGTTAGGGAGGTAGATCTAGCAGGAGTGTGCTGCAGACAGGCATGGTGGTAGTCAGACATAGGGGAGAAGAGGGAGATAAGATGAAATGATAACTAGAACTTAAAGTAATTAGTATAATAGCTATTATGTTAGAGTGATAGATTGAAGGGGATTGAGATTAAGAGGAGGAGACAAGCTGGAGATACTAACTGTGGGATGTATGTTAATCAGTGAGACCTAATATAAGAGAAAGAAGATGTGGAAGGGACTGGAAGAAGGAAAAAGTAAATGGCTACCTAGTAATACTAGCTCTGGGGGCTGGAATGGTAGTGGCCATGAATCAAAACAGTGGAATAAGATTAGGAGGGGATGTTTTCCCTGTGAATGATGATGTAATAATAAAACATGGAGATAGAATAATATGAGAAAATCTAAGAAAAGTGCATAAGTAAATGGGAATGTAGGTTAATAAAATATTAAATATAAACTTACCTAGCAGATAAAAGCATGCAGAAATAAATACAGAGATGAATAAGATAATATGATAATAGCTGAAGGTGCTAGCATGTTGGTGTAGGAATAGAGTAGTAATTCATTAGGGCATAAGAAAAGCAGACTGTCTGGGAGTTGTAAATCAATGACTATATAAGAGTAAGTTAGATGAGGGTATAAAAAGGGGAATATAGCTAATTACTAACACAGGAGCAGGAGACATACCTCTAGAAATAGAAAATGCACACTGCTTCTTGGGGGAAATGAGAGGGTTGAAGTACCATATGAAGCACCTGTTAATCATAAAGCTCCATAGTTATTAGAGATGCTGTGGGGGATATTATGCTAGTTAGATTCTGCAGAGATTTAAGACAAAAGAGTTGATTAATGATAGTCTCCACACTATTTCTAGCATGTTAGTGTTGGGAATGGCCAGAACACTCCTGGAAGGCCAGGGAGAATAGAAGGCTAGGTCTATAGGTAATGGTAAGGTTAAGATATGGGAGGATAAAGTAATGACATGCATTAAGATAATGTGCATAAATGGCATGAGTTTGCAGCTTAATAAAGGTATCATTACTCTGAGGGAGGAATGTTTTGATTACTGTCAAAGGCTTGGTATTTGGTCAACTAATATATAAAAATGATCCATTTGGTGTAGATTGAATATAGAAGGAAACAGATCATAACTGTGAAAATTCCTGCAAGATCTCTCCACTCAAAGTGTCAACAACTTTAATATGTGGGGGTGTGGGGGGATCACATGTAATAGGGGTGGCTTCAGGGGTGTTGGAATATATCAGGCATTCAAATCCATTGGGAAGGATGACTTTGATAGCATTGCAGTGGCACTGACCACTAAGATGACTGGCCTGTTCTGGGGTTGTGGGTGTGGTGTAGATGTGCTGGCCAGAATTGATGTCATAAGTATCAAGCTCAGGGGGGTTTATGGATGACAGGTATAGCTTATTCTGTCCTATCAAATAGGGGACTTTTGATGTCATCCATAACAACTGCTTTGCTTCAGAGAGGGATCAGATGGTAACAAGGTTACTAGGATTTAAATTAGTAATGATATATAAGTATAGCTAGATGAAAGAAAATATTAAATAGAGTATACTTAAGGATGGATCTGAACCTATCAAAAACACACACCATACCAGAAGAGTTGATAAGGAGACAGCAAGATGAATCAGGAGGACAAGGGACTTAAAGGAATATTAAATCACTAATTATCTTACTGATGAGAATTTGTCAGTGTATATTTAAAGGATCATAATTGACAGGGAGAGGATGAACATTATTATCAGTCCTAACAATGTATTAGCCTGCAGTGGCAAAGAAGCTGAGTGAGCTAATGAAAGTGATTTCAGTTGGTCTGCCAATGATGTATTTATATAATGTGTTGGCTGAGTATTTTATATTTTTAGTAAGTGCATACAGAGAGTTGGGGGAAATAACATACTAAAATTGCAAAATTATTTAGCTCAAAGATTAGTATCATAAGAGGAAAGTTGGGTTTGAAAGTCTGGCAAGTGATAATACAAGTCAAAAAGGGAGATGTATGATTTGATGTATTCATTCCATTTATAGCTGACTAGTTGCAGTTTGTAGAGTTTGAAGGCAGGGAGGTGTTGCAGAACAAGTGCAAAGCATTCAGGAGGCATGCACTGTAGTGAATCATAAGGGTTATATATGAATTAGGCTGGTGCCAGGGTTTGTTGATTGCTGATAATAAGAGACATTGGAAATCCTAGAGATATGATAGTAAACCAAGCTATTAGTCTCTAGTCTGATTAGAATTGGATGTTGATGGTAATAGAATTAGGTAGCTCAAAATAAAGAGATACATACTGCTAGAGGTGAGCTGCAAGGCTCTCTTACCAATACATCAATTAATAGGAAGTTAACACATGTAAACAGGATTGATTCCCCAGATATTATCAAAGAGAGACAAAGATGAAAGGGTGTTATCATTGAGAGAAGAGATTACAGGGGTGAATTGGTAGGGTGTATCAGAGAGTAATGAAAGGGGAGTCTCCTGTCTTTAAAAAACTATACATTAGATAAAGAAGGTAGATGGTAGTGGTGAACCCTACCTGGCAAGTAAAAGAATGATGGTGGCCTGACAATATTAATTGCTACTAAGATCAGATTGTGGAGGAGAGTGAAGTGAAAGCTGTGATAATAATGACTGAGCTGAGTGCTGGAAGTAAAGGTCTAATGAGCTGATGAGAGCACATATCTAATTGATTGCTAAGTGAACTGGTCAGAGAAGAAAGATGGTAGTAGGAGGAATGATTAGAAGAGGGAAAAATAAAGATATAGTCAGTCTGTATGTAATGCATGCAGTAGTGAGTCAACACAATAGATGCAAGAGAGAAGACATGGTCCCTGAAAAAGAGAATGGGGTCAGAAAGAAAGAGAGGATAGAATGGAGAGATAATAGGTAAGATGATGATATTAGGAGGAAGATAGATAATAGATGGCATGGATGAGAAGAGAATAGAATGGAGATAAGGGTAGATTATTTAATGATGCTGCAGAGCAATGAAAAAAGTGAGGTTATAAGGCACTATTATGCTGAAAGACACAATGGGTAGATAGTCTAATATTAAGGTTTAAATAAATGAGGAAAGCACAGTAGGTAGTCTACTGTAGAAGCTAGTAAGAGGTAGGCAATGAGATGAAAGAGAATTGTAAAGAAATAGCTGAGGTATCTTATTTCTATATAGGCTTGAATAGTGTGGGATAGGTATAACAGCAACTTCATGAGAAAGTAAGACTATTATGGGAGGCAAGAGAGGGTACTCAGTATTAATTAGACCTTAAACTCAGCTTCATGTGTTGAGAAGAGAAAGAGGTGACATGACAAGATACATTATAGTGATCCATTCAGTTCCACTTGGAGATAGTAAAGATGGCAGCTTCATAAAGTAATGAAAAGAGAAGGGATGGCACAACTAAGTACATTATAGTAATTAACTATATTAGAATACTAGCTGTACTGGGAGGAAGGAGAGGAGAGTAACATGCATTGCAGTGAGTTATTATTAGGCTGCAGTGTGTGATAGACAGTTAGTGGAGTGCATCACAGCAATGAATTAGATTATACTTGAGAATAAGTATAACACTAGCTTCACTAAAGTGTTGCAAAGAGGAAGGGTGGCAACAGAAAATTACATCACAGGAAAGGATGATATTATGGTGTGAGATAAGTATAAGACCAGCTTCACCATGAGGAAGGATGATAGAGTAAAGCACATCACAGCAAGCAACCAGGTTGTAGTGTGGGATAGGCACAATGCCAGCTTCACAATGCAATGGGAAGAGAAAGGAAGGAAACTTAAGATGTATTATAATAATAGATCAAGCTATACTTAGGAATAGACCTAATATCAGCTTCACAATGTGATGGAAAGAGAAAGAACAGCAACATGAGATGTATCATAGTGATGAATTAGATTATACTTGAGGATAGACCTAACAGCAGCTTCACTATGCAATGAGAAGAGGAAGAACAGCAATATAAGATGCATCATAGTGATAGATTAGATTATACTTGGAGATAGACTTAACAGCAGCTTCACTGTGCAATGAGAAGAGAAAGAGCACCAACAGGACCTCAGGAGATTGCATTGCAGAAAGTGATGATGTTGTAGTGGAGAATAGGTATGATGTCTACCTCAATGATACTAGGAGAAAGAATGGCAAAGCAGAGTATATCACAGTGAGTAATTTAGTTATACATGGGGAGAGGTGCAACTTCAGCTTCACCAATCATTGAAGAAGAAAACAGGATGGCAAAGCAAAGTACATTGCAGCAAAAGAATAGGTTATATGGTGAGGATAGGCATAACCCAGTTTCACCCACAGTGTCACTGATCTGATTCTGATGGAGGAATTGGGTTAAATCCTGGGCAGAATTGGGTTGGACCTTGGAATGGGAATGAGGTCAGTTTTGATGTTCTGCCTGCCAAGCCCACCTTGGATAATCCCTGCTCCAGTGAATCAGAGTGCATGATTCCTGAACCTAATTCCAATTCCAGACCTAATTCTCCAAAAAATAGGGTTAGTATCATTAGTGATTATATTAGTAAAATATTTATTTAGCTCAGAAACCTTCAGCCTGGACTTACTGATATTACTGACTATATTATCTTAATTATGTGGGTTATACACTGGGCTAGCTCTTATCCAGCCTCTAATATATTTAACTTGCTAGAATCTGAAATATACTATACATATTACCTTGATCTGAGTAGCTATTCTCTGTGCTAGCTCTACTTTAGCCTGCCCTGCATGAGTGCTCTAACCTAAGAGGCATGCTCTATGCTAACTCAGATCCTACTCAGTACATTGATTATATGATATATACACTTAGATTTTAAGTGATCATACTCAAAGTCAGCTCAGAGCTACTCAGTGCATTCAGTTGTTACTCACTGAGTTAGTTATAGTTATTTACTTACTCTATATTTATATTTAATGATATGTCTAGAGACTTCAGACTGATTACTCTTAGCTTAAGCTAAGGCCTCTCTTCAGTAATCATATAACTTATAGCTACTAGAGTAATATATTATGAGATCAGCTGATAGTTTATCTGACCAACTCAGAACTACATATAACTCTATTAGTAGTTAATTTATTCAGTTAATTTTTTAATTGCTCTATTTCACATTTCTTTCTCATCTACTATTATAAACTTACTTACTCTATCTTAATTGCTAATAAGTATTATTCTTTCATATTCTTACCCTAGGCTGCACATTACTGATCTGCCACCTCTGCCATGGAATTCTAAAAAGATTTTACAACTAATGAGGAGTAATTTTAGTATAACACCTTTAATGACATAAGACATGCTAATATATAAGATAGTATAGTTTATATATATATATCTGAGTCTTCTCTAATACTACTAGTTACTAATAGGCATACAGAACACAACTGTAATCTTAATTGTAGAGCTTGTATAATTAAATGATAAATCTTTCTTTACTACTATCAGTCTACTAAGCTAAATACTGTGCTTGCATTTACATTACATTATCAAGCACAATACATTTAGTTGCTAGAAAATATCATTAATCAGTATGAGTATATATTAATTATCTTTAACCTCTAGTAACTCTTGTAATTACTAACTAAAAATTCAGAATAACATTTTGAATATAATAAACCCTTTCCAAAGCTATATGATTCATACTTTAAGTTCTTATAAGAATACTTCAAGATATTTTTTAATTCTCTTAAATACACACTCTATGATGAATATGACTTTCCATGATTTCATCACCTAAGGAAAAGAATGCTAAATTATAACTTCATTAAGAATACTTTCATGGCAATAAATTGTATTCATCAGGTTGACAAGAAAGTAATCAAGTTTTTATGAATTAAAATTAATATTTACCTTTCATTCTACATTAGGTGTTCTGGTTAATATGATGTTGATAGCCTAATAATTATAACCCCTAATGCTTATGATAGACTTCAGTGGAAAAAGAAAGAATAATAGTATGTCAAGCTAGGCTCTTTATAATTATTAGTAGCCAGTGTTGTAGTATTAGATGAGTCCTCAGATGAAGAGTTTTAAGAGCTAAATGAGTACTTAAAGGATGAGTTATAGTTAGCTTTAAGAACACATAATTGAGATGAATATAGAAATGGATATTTCTTATTCAGGCTATAAATACTTTATAAGGCTGACATGGAAGCTGAGGGCTTGATAACCTATTAGAGGTCTTAAAGTAGGATATACAGAAAGGATGGAATTAAAGAATAAAATCAGAGTAGGTAAATCTCTATAGTTAGTACTACTAGTAGATAATAAGATAGTAAGTAAAGAGGTATTTCTTTCATTATATACTAATATCTTTATTTTCATTATACATACTAGTACCTCCTGTACAAACCATTATTAACCATACACATAAAGAGAAATAATAATACTTCATTAAAATAGCATTTCATTATATACTTCTTACTTCATATCAGTATTCTATATTTTCTTTGATTTACAGCTTTAAGAGGTCAACACATAAAGAAGAATAATAATACTCTATTAAAATAGCATTCTATATGCTTCTTACTTCATATCAGTGTTCTATATTTCCTTTGATTTGCAGTAATGAGCATTATAAGAATAGTTATAAATAGAACTTAGCTGATCTAAGCATAGCACTCTTATTATTATTACTTGACTTTATTAATGAAGAGTATATATACTCATAACACCTCAGTATTATGAATAATTTAAATATATAAGACTCTACTTACTAGTATAATATTCTTTACTGTGTTCTTAATCTTATTTTTTTATACTAGTAGCTACTCTTTCCTCTGAATTCAATCAACTTCACTAATTTACTAGCACTATTACAGGTGGGTGAGTTAGTAAGTTACATTTCTCAACTTAAGTTTAACTAGTGCACACATCTTCTTAAATCTTTCACTACAATTTTGAACTCTCTTTCTAACAACTTTCTTAATACTGCCAGTATTGTGTGCTATCAATACTTCTATTCTTATAATATTGTCAAATGTTCATTTCTATCCTCCTCTGCTAAATTTACTTGTATAATCCTGAAAAACTTATTATTCATAAGAAAATCAGCAGAAGATTATATTAAAATTATCTATTATATGCACCTGCACCTATTTAAACTATAATGTCAAAATGAGTTATATTCTATATCTGTGCACTTAATTAGCATTTATGTCAATAAGTACTTAATTATATTTAAACTAGTATAAGCTGAGCTTAAGCTGAGACTACCATTCATTTACCTCAGCCTCTACCCCATATTTCCTGCCAAGCTGTCAGCTGTAACCTTATTCTAACATCCTCATAGATAGCTGGTAAAAAAGCCAATGCTAAGCTCTCAGAGGAACTCAAATTAATCTATTTAAAGTTTACTAGGGTGAGAATTAAGCTCATCAAGTCTAACCAGCTGTAATTATCTTAACTCCTACTAATTAGCACATTAAGATTCATCACTGTTTTTATCTTTCTTGACTGGGTTCAAAAGCCCTACATCCATAAACTACTAAATGACTTTATAAATATTCATAAGAACTCCTATGGTCATACAGGTGCTAATCATAAATTCTGGAGCTGAGTAGAAGTTGGTACTCTTATATCTCTTTTTCTATCAGAGGTCTTCTAATATAATATTCTTAAGTCTGGCTTTGAGCAGCTGTCTGACATTAAAGGGAACCTGAAGGCTACAATTTATGTATATTATTTGATAATTAAGTGGCTCATAATAATCTTCTCTGTGGATATTCAACTCAATCTCTCTATAAACTCAGAACATCTATTTATAATAATTTGATTTCTCAAATTTATTATAAAGCAATCTAATAACTATTCTAATGCTAATGATCAAATCATTAAGGTCCTAATATATTGATCTGAATTAGAATTTATTTTTACTAATATTAATCTTCACTGGCAATTTGCCAACTTCAACCCACTCATTGAATAATATAGATTAATTGACCTGACATTTAATCCTACTGATATTACTAGTAATGAAACAGTGAATGCATCTAATCATTTAGATATAATTAAAGCCCAGATCAATTAAAATATAATCTCTATTATAGTTGATTTTCTCTGTTTAATCTCTGAAGAGGAGTGCATTCTCATTCAGCATCTCACTTCTAATATCCTAGACATTTTCAAAGCTCACAATAATGTCTTAGGGTAAATCATTAACTCTAGTATTCTCACTGAACTGGCAACAACCTTCAAGCTATTAATCATTAATGACACAATGAAAGAGCTACTTAATTCTACTAATATTAACCCACTTAGTTATGAATAATTAACTTCACTACTACATTTTGATTCTAAGATACTAGTAATTGGCAACACAGAATTAAAACTCTGGCAAGTTAATAGTATAGTAATACTTATTACTACCCTTAAGGAGTAACATGCTATCATACTAGCCAATCAGATGAGACTTGATAAAATAATTCAGGCCCTTGATATTACTTTCTTTCAACATTTATTTTAAGAGGCTGGCTCAGAATATCTTCTATTGATTATTTTCATTTCCTTGCATCTTATATACACTTAGGCTGATGAGATCCAGTTGTGATTTCATGATATATTCACACTATACATATTTTACTCATCTATTAGGCTGGGTAGGATTTCAGACCCAAGAAAGTAGTTTCTTGTAATTAATGAAAAAGCACTGTAAACCCTTATATTAACTATTAATACCTTGAAATTTAAAATAGTGTATATACTCATTATAATCTCATATTCAACATGAATATATCATATAACATGTAAGAAGTCCACTCATCTCAGCTTAAGCTAAGACTCCCATTTAGTGCCTATCAGTTACACTGAACTGCAACCCTCTGATTTACCCATTTATGAAAATGATAGTGTTAAAGATAATGATGAAAGTAATAAGTTTGTTGACTAGTATGATACTGAAGATGCTTATACCATTCTGAACCCTACAGACATGATTATATTACTATAGCTAAAGAAGTTTTGCTTTGGCCTTATATTACTAGATGAAGCTCATATCATGAAGAACCCCAGAATGAGAATATATCATATTATATCAATAATTTCTTATATAGATCTACTACTTATAATGGGTACTTACATGGTGAATCATGCATATAATTTGCATGGCCTGCTTTGTCTTTTATTTAGGGAGAAATAGAGGTCCTCTATTAACTACCAGTTTATAGAGAATTCTCTAACTGAGTATGCCTTAACTTCTGAGTGTGAACCCAGCTACATACATATCTTAAACTCTATTCTCTTTTGGAAATTATTTGCAAGTGATGGTTTGCTGCCTCATCATCATGCATTATTAGTCATGCTGAAAATAATTAACTAGCTGGTTTTATAATGAATTATAGAGTCTATAATGAATATCTTAATTTCAATGGACAAATTAACTCATAAAAGTAAAGCTGTTATGAGAGGATATATACCTCCCTATATAGTCATTATAATAGACTGTTTAATGGCTAATAAGTAGTTAGCAAAGTATCAAATAACTCATGTAAAGCTTGCACTGAAACTCTCCACTAAGATTAACAATTCTATGCTCTTAGTAAATTCAGATAACACACTTGATTCAGCTAATACAGGGAAATTTGATATGAGTATATACCATCAACTTTAGCATACCTTGTTCTTACTGTGTCTGTTATAATTATTTGAAGTAATATCAGTCAAATGAGAGGAAAACCTTGCTGTTAATATCAATAAATAGTGCTAAAAGATAAATAGAGGTACAGTATAATTCTTATCCTATATGATTTATAATAATTTAATCTTCTACATTCCTACTGATAAAGTATGAGTTGCAGCTCTACTCTATTACTTATCTGCCAAGTTCCTATACCTATTATTTATTATTAATAAAGTTGTTGTTATATAGCAGCAAGGTCTTTTAGTCTTTTATTAGTTCTTTATAATAGTATTCATTATGGAGATATTTATAACTCTTTTTAATATGAATGTTGATGTTATCTATACATTCATGACTAGCTATAAATATATAAAAATTATGAATAACTTCAATAATTCTAATCACTCAATGAAGATATTAATCATCAACTACTGTACTGATATAACTAGTTTGAATCTTCATAGGATCTATAGTGATGTGATGCTGCTTGAACCTCTCTCTAATACTAATAACACACTTTAAGCTCTACATTATGTGCATCAGATAAATCAAAAACATCTGCAATGTATATAAATTATATCAACTACTAATACCTTTAATAGATTCATTGAAGTAAAGATAACTGTAAAATTTACATCTTAAATTATCACTTAAGGCTCCACAGCATTTCAAGATCTTAGCTTAAGCTAAGATTAGAATGCTTCCTCCCCTTCCCAACATGAAAAAAATCAGATAGAACAGGTGATTGAAACCTATACTACAATTTTTATTCAGAAAATGTTTGAACAGTTTATATTCTAATTAGTTTAGAATAACATTAATGACCTTGGCCTCATGCCTGCACAGATCAATGCAATCTGACAGCTGAATATTAGAGGGGCTACTAGCTATATAATGAGTAAATTGAAGACTATTTTAATGTTAGAATCCCCAGTTAAAAAACCTTAGCTCAAAACATCTTTTAGAGCACTCATGTCAAGCCCACTCAGACATATGCTCCCTTTTCCTTTAAATGAATTGTTCTGTTCTCCTATATCCAGCCTATTATTCATTTCTAAATTAATTGCTTCTTTGGGAAGTCTTCAGGTATCAGGGCTACCTTCCTTCTTGAATAATGCAAGTCTGAATTCATGCAAATAATCTTTCATAAGTACTGCTACTCCCCCTGCTTCCAAGTGAGCCAAGCAAGCCAAGTCAGACAAGTCCATTGAATTCACTACTAAGGATTTTCCTTCTGATGTGGATGACCTCCCTGGCTGATGAAACCTTATCTGTAAAGTATGCAAGCCCCTATCTAATTAAATTTACCCTAGTTAGTCTGTGTTTTTATTTTATCTATTTTGATTTAGCTTAAAAGTTTATTAGTACCTGCTAGTAATCATGCCTGCTACTTAGCTTAAGCTGAGCTTTATTTATTCCTCCTGCCTTTATCTCTCTATTTTTATCATGTCATTAATCATACACAAACTAGTTAGTTGATTAAGAATGTATTTATTAGTATTTTAATTAGTCTATTTAATCTGCATCATAACTAATTCTATTAGGTCTAAATTGTTGTATACTCCTTTAATCAGCTTTTAAGTGATACACTAAATAATAACATTTCAGTCTCTATTATCCTTGTTCAGCTCCAGTCTCATATCCAACACCAAGCATTGAACCTCTTACTATGAAGAACTCTGCCTATACCCATGCCTGTTTATATTATTAAAAAGCTATTAACAGCCAGAGCAGCCTCAGTCATCATCAAAAGAAATGCTCAGTCATAATTCAAACAAAGTAAAAAATATTAAAAATAATGTTAATTAGTACTAGTCAATCTATTATATCTCTTTCAGCACCTATATAACCTCTCACTAAACATACTCTTATGGCCCTACCTTCCAGTGAATAACTACAGGGTCTTACAGCTAATGGAAACTTAGATGTAGTTGATACTTCTAGTATCATACTAGATCCTATGGATGTGGAACTGACTTCAAACCATCCTAATGTATATATTATTATATTTTAAGAAAAGTTGTCCACATTATACTGTATCCTCAGCTTAAGCTGAGTTCTGTGCTTCCTCTCCTGGTAGCAGGCTTTTTCAAGTTGCTATTAAAGATAATGCTAACTAATTGAATCTACTAGAAAGAAGATATAAACCTAGAGGTAGCCTTCTTTATCTCATTACTACCACTATGAGCTATAAAAACCTCAGTTTCAAATGTCTATATTATTACCTATGAAGAACTCTTGCTATAATCAGCTAGATGTCTAGTTTCAGATTGTATTAATCTAATATCTAACTTCTCCATCAGAATAACAACAGCCCAGTATGAAGGCTTTAAAAGTAAGATTGAATACAGCCTTGCATGGTTCTTTCTTAATACTGGACTTTTCAATGGTACTATTATTATGCATGCATGCTCCAAACCATGGAATATTCATGGTGCTTAGTCACCTACATAGCTTAGTCAGGCCCTGTGGTATAAATAGCCATAGATAGCTCAGGAATGTAGCTAATACAACCTTATTCTATGCAATGTTTTAATCTTAAGTTATTTTAATTATAATTAGTAGTATATCTTTACAAAAGATGTAAGGTTCTCTGTAGGTTCTCCAGTCTTTATAATGAGTCATTATTATATCTTTCTGCTTTCATTACTTCCACATTTCCTTCAATAAGTTCCTATCTCTTTTCTCTCTATATATCTTATCTGCTTCATAGACTTCTCTTTAAAAGCTAGATCTACTCAGGCCTCATCCTTCTTATAGACAACTCTCTATATCTAGCATCTGAATAGCTTTATCCTCATTATGGATAATTCTAAGTGAATTGCATTTTCATTGTTCTTTGCATGCATTATTCTGCTTGATCTCCTGATGAATCTATGGACATCTACTCTAGATTACTGAACTCAGTGAGAAAATTTCAAGCTACTTATAGAACTTCCATAGGAATTACTCTACTATACCTGTTCTAGTTGCTTATGTTCATTCACTATGCTACCCCTGATCCTAAGCTATTATTAGGGAAATTTATTGTACTATATTCAAACCACTATTTGCCTGTAGATTAACCACTTGAAGCTCCCATATAAATTTCCTATATATTTCTCAGAAATTACCCACTTTTTTACCTCTCCTAAAAAGTACTCTCTCTCTTTTCAATTTTTCACATTTTTCTGAGATTTTCTATGGTTCTTTCCTCAAAAGGGCATAGTACATATGTGTCTGTCATATTAGCATATATCTTCTAGTTACTCTTATCTTAAAAGAGTATAATATCTTTCTTACTTTCTGCACTTTTTCATGGACTCTTCCCCTTGGAAGATCTATCCCATCTGATGATAGTTGTTGATGTTAGTAGCTTTTATATTTAAAGAATCATGAAATGATCTTTTATGTCTGAATAGTAGAACTTACTTATCAGATCATTGAGTATTTCAACTCTAACTTCCCTTATCATAACTCTTTGCAGGACACTATAATTATAAAAGTAATATTTATGACTGAGTAAACTACCTACTTAAATTCTCTATCTAAGTCCAGGCAGGCATTCATAGAATCATAAGGATATACACACTCATGAGCTAATTCACACAGAAGTTCTGAGGATACTCAGATAGTCTCACTGATATCATCAGACTGACTCATTAATTACTCATTACTTAATTAAGTAGTTCTCAAATTTCACAACCATACAGACTACTTCAAATAGAGCCACACATTTACCTACTGCCAGTGAGAAGAGACATTCTTTGAGATTTTACTAATAAGATAAGTATACCTCCTGCTAGACCTAAAGTCATACTTAGAGGGTAATACTTCATCCCATTCAGCTCAATCATTCTTGCAGATTAACTCAGTACCAAGCAGCACATTATTTTGCAGAGCATTGAAGCTAATACCTATAGAGTCTCCAGAAACTCTAAGTATAACTCTAATTGATAAAGAGCAACTCTTGCAGCTGCTATCTATTGGATAGCTAGATAATATATTAAATGTAAATAGCATCTCAGCTGCTGCAGGCACTGGTGAATCTGCTGATGATATAGGTTTCACCTTATATCAGATATAAACCCTATGAGAACTACTCTCTTATATTAGAGTTACTACTACTCAGCTGACATTAGCTTAGCTACCAGTGCAGTCTTCACCTGCATCACTAACCTTGACTACTCTATGAAAACCCTAGGATATTGGTTTTTTTTACCCTGATGCACCAACATCATGGGGCCATGATGATGTTATTAACAAGGAAAGCAAGACATATTACTAAGATGTTCATGTATTTACTAACTGGCTTAAAGTTGTTATTCTAATCAGAGATGCAGCAAGGATCTGACAGAACTTGGATTTATACCTTAAGAGAGAAATGGAATCCTAGTGAAATCAGAAGCTCAATAATATCACTTACACAGATCTTATTGTAACTAATAATGAAGTAAAAGAGTGAATTAAGATTCTCTAATAGTGATTCTACATTAAGAGTAGTTAAGTACTATAAAAGCTTAATGACATAAAATACTTACTCTAGAATCTCTATGATAGACACAGTTCAATCTCCTATATTTTAAATGTATCTTTAGCTGTTAAATACTATAGCTAAGAAGACACTGAGTATGCCCAGATCCTATATGTGTGGAACAACCTGGATGTTACCTTACAAACTACTATTAATGAGCTGAAAGAGAATATGATTATTAAAGAATTTACTGAGATTATTTGCTACAAGTAGATCAACTGGACAGATCAATTTACAAGTAATAATTGATATATGAATAGTATATATAATCAGTGTAAATCCTATTGTAATAACTTTACCCCTTAAAGTAATTATTGTGGGCATGATAGAGGATCATACCTCTATTAGTTTGAACAGCCTGCTTACTAATACCAGCCCAGGTACTAGATACAGGACTATGCCAATGGATAATACCATGATTACAGTGAGAACAACAATTAATATAGTAGTAATAATAATTAATATAGTAGCCACTACAATTAGCATGATGAAAACTATTAAGGTAAAGCTCAGTAAGATCATTCTAAATTGCCAGCCCTGAAGTAACAACTCTAGCTACTAGCACCTAAGAGTATCCCTAATGCTAGTTTGCTCAGCAGACAGCCATGAAATCAACAGCCATATAAACAAGTAGTATTTCATGCTGACCCTAAGGAGTCAGAGGAGTTCATAAAAGATCTATATGAATAGAAACTAAAGTTTAATCCTTATTATAATGATGTAGAGATGCCCATGGATGATCTGCAGGAACAGCTATATAATAATAGTATATATAACCTAGAGGTAGATATATTCCATATGGACCCTACAGCAGCTACCTACTACAGCTATGGTGAAGCCTTTAATTCACACAACAACCTATATAAGCACCTGAAAACCTGCATAGTGACTTCACAGGCTTTTCATGTGAGTCCTAACTGTATATCATGAGTTATAATATCTCAGTAGCTAGCTGACCTGGATACTCTATATGAATATACATTTTGCAACTAGAAATATACTACTACTATAGTGTTCTGCCAGAATAGCTTCAAGTTATTGCTGATATGTGTGGATTTGGGCTGCATGATAACCCTTATAAGCAAGAAATTCCTAGAGCAGTAATGTGATAAGATATCACACTTATTATGCCTATGAATACTGATTAGGGGCATTGAAGACACTATAGAATCCTCTGAAATGATTATAATTTCACTCATATTACTAGTAGTTCTATCAGATGAGAAGTATACATCAGTACTCATCTAGATCTTAGTAGAGACACATGTCATTAATGATCTTCATATCAATCTGCTGCTCAGTATAGATAATATGGCATTAGAGGGCATCATTATAGACCTAGACAAGAGGATGCTGTGAATAAAGTTATATGAGAATATAAAAGTCAAGATTTTAGTGACATCAAAAAAAGATCATCAAGCTATCAGATTAGTATACTCAGATGTTAAAGTCATCATTTTGCTCAGATTAGAGGTAAAGATTCTCCTCAGGTGCTATCTTAGCAAAGAGAAATAACTGCTAATAAATAGGGACTACATCTTCAACTCTACCATACCACTACTATAGGTATATGTGTAAATTATAGATTACAGTCTTCTATTTACCCATGTCATCAACAATATAGATAGGCAGGTCATAATTCCACAGAGATCCTGTATTAGCACTCTCAGAGAGTATGATACTACTAGTACATACTTAGTTGATTCTATAGTAGAATTATTAGCTCTCAGCCTTCCTAGACAACAGCCCTAGTAAGAGCTAGATGACAATCTGAACATATCAGGATTACTAGAGGAATCCCTGCATGTCATTAATGTTAACCCCACAGGGGTAGAAGTAAAACTACCTAATGATATAATAATCTATGATGATGAGGAAACCACAAAATACTTTACATAAATCTATAATGAATTCTCTGAAATCTAGGAAGACTGTGACAATGCTATAGACCTGCTGAAGGAGGAATAAATGTAGATTCCTCTCTTACTACTGAAGGATTATAAACTCTAGATATAGGTAAAAGTATATCCTCTGAGCCAGAAAGACCATGAGGTCATAGATGAGCTCTTTAATAAATTGCATGCTCAAGAATGTATGGAATGAGTAATAAACTATACCTCCTCAGAATATCTGATGTTTATAGTATGAAAGAAGGTTAATGAAATATGGAAGAGCTGTCCTGTAATTAATGTCAGGAAGCTTAATAAGATAGTTAAGCCTGATGTATATCTAATGATACAATAGGTAGAGGTTATTAACTCTGTGAAAGAATATCACTATATTACTATTCTTAACTATATAAGCTTCTTCTATTAATAGAGAGTCCACCATGACTACTAATGATGCTTATTAGTTGTGTCACACCACAGACAAGAGATACCCTTAGTTACTATAATAGAATATATAAACTTACCAGTATATATACAGTGTAAAATCAATTTTTTCCTGAAAAAATTCAAGAAGTTCATCTGCTGCTACATCAACAACCTAGTCACTGTGAGTATTACCATGGAAAAACATAGTAAACATCTAAGAAAGATCTTCAGCCTATTTTATAATAAAAATATTATCATCAACCTGAAGAAAGTGTTTATTAGTGTCTCTTCAGTCAGACTGCTAGAGTACAAGGTCTCATCCCTGAGTCTCATACTAATAGATGATTGGATCACTGCACTAGTAAAGATTACATTCCTGAAAAACCTGAAGAACCTGAAGACTTATCTGGAGACAATTAGATAGCTGCAAAACTACATATCTTTTTATGCCTATCATGCAGAATTCCTACAGGCACATAAGATAATGCTCCTAAAGGACATATCAGTAAAAAAGAGGCTATAAATTTAATTTTCCACTTAAATACCCCTTGAAAAGCCTATGGAAAAAGAAGAGAAAGCATTTAAGAACATACAGGCAGTATTTACTAAGAGTCTATTTTTAGTGCATTATGATAACATATAATACCTCTTCTTTAATATTGATGCTTCAAAATAGAGAGGCTTTAGAGTAATGATATTTCATGTAAAATCAGAATAAGCATTATTTAAGAATATACAGTATGAAAAGACCCCAGACTTCAAGACCCTACCTTCATTAATAATGATAGAATTAATTATATTCCTCTCTAAAATTCTAACATCAGCAGAAATCAGATACTAGCTAATAGAACTAGAGATTATATGTCTGATCTGAGCACTTAAAAAAGTGTGATATATAGTTAAAGTCACAGAACTTCTAGTAGTTATATATACTGATCACTTAGTCACACTATAGATCATCAGACAGACATCACTAATTACCTCATTTACAGACAAGCTCAACTTAAGGCTCATTCAAGCTACTCAATATATATAGTAATTCAACCTACAAATATTTTATAAACCTGGCCACACACACATTGTCCTAGATGCCCTGTCTTGATTGCAGTCAGATATGCCTACAGACCAAGATGAGCCCCTAGAAGATCTAGCTGCTGAGGTCACAAATGTATTCCTAATGAATTATATAGTTATAATAGTTATGATGTTCCTATAGTTCTAATAAAGACTTCTAAATGCCTATTAGTAAGACTTGAGGCTGGCCACAATCTTGAACATTATAAAGACAAATAACATACTGCCAGTAGAGAACTAAATCAAGTTGCTATACTATATCAACCCTGATGACAATCTACTATATTATAACCATAGGAACACTGTACAGCTCTGCATTCCCTGGCCTCTTATTGGTGATATCATCAAAATTGCACACTCAGATGCACACCTTGAACTACAATGAATTATAGAGAAGCTGAATGGCCTATCAATCTACAAGAAAACTCATCTTATTAAGAAATATATCTATTACTGCCTCAGCTGCCTATAGAATGCTACTTGATGTCACAAGCTATATAATATACTACAGTCAATCATTATGAAACTATCTCTATTCTATATGATTACAATTAATATTATTCTTAATCTCCTTAAGGGATGATTCAACATCAGCATGATTATTACTTGCAAGGTAAGTAAGAAAACAGCCTTCATCCCAGGACATTAGAATTAGAATGCAGAATTCTGAGCCAAGCTATTTATCAAATAATTAATAATAGGTGATTGAGGCACATCATCTTGCATCATCTCAGATAGAGATAAGAAGTTTCTCAGTAATTTCTAGGTAACAATCTTTAAGTCTTTAGAGGTAGATCTCCTCTACATCATAGCTTATCACCCCCAAGTAAATGGTCAATCAGAGATTACAAATTAAATATATGAGATTACCCTCTAATATATAATTATAGCCCTGAAAGATTCACAGCAATGAGAGGACTTAGCTCTCTCACTTCAAGTACTCTTCAACAGTGCCACAGCATCAGTGACAGGAATATCCCCCTACTAATATATGTATGGCTAGAAGCTTAAAATACCACTCCAACTAGTACAGACATTTTAAGATTAAAGTCTTTAGAATTTCTTTAGCTATCTTAATATGAATGAGGCACTCTACACAGCAGCAGTATTTATAAAGAAGTATTACAATAAGAAGCATACTTTAAGGTTCTTTGCCACAGGTAATAAGGTGCTCCTCTAAATTAGCAAAGAATATGATACATCACTGCTTCAGGCTTATAGCAAGTTTACCTCTTAGTATATAGATCCTTTTATAATCTACTACTAAGTTAGTAGTCTTATCTACCTTCTAAACCTCTCAGCATACTTTCATATACATCCTGTGATTTTCATTACCCATCTGGAACCTGCCCCACAGGAGGAAGATCTCTTTGGGCACACTCTACTAGCATCAGATCCTATTATAATAGAAGGAGATTCAGACAAATGGAAATCATATAAGATAGAAAAAATAATGGCAAAATAAATAAAGACTCTTAAATATAGTAATAAGGTTAAATATCTCATAAGGTGGAAGGGTTACAGCCCAGAAGAAGATAGATGATACTCAGAGTATGCTCTTTAAGAGGTGAAGGAGCTTATATAATAATATGAGTATGATCAGAAAGAATCTATATCATCAATAAGACTGTAATGAGGCTGCCCTGCAAAAGCAGCAGCCTAGCCTTCTAAAAAAACCTGAAAGAACTCTAAAAGTGCTTTGATGTTTGCAGAATATAAATTAGAAAGAAAACATGCAATTACTAGCTATAAAGATTTCATATCTCTATATAATATTAACATCTTTATTGTCTGATTAAGTTCTTTATTTCATGGAATCTCCATTACCTTATTGTTACATTAGCTTATATAGATAGCATCTTTATATACCCATACATCTACATTTATAATAGTATTATCCCACCAGTCTACTCAAACTCTAATATGTATTTCCCCATAATTATTCTACACCTCACTGTTTGCTGATATGTTTGCTGCACACTCCCATCATCTTGATTATATTCATCACATGTAATGATCTCACTGAGGAATTTACTGAAAGTTATGAACTTTTCATGGTAAATACTGTCTCTACAATGAGATATGAAATAAACATTCACTGAATGCAGGGACTTCCCATGACATTAAGAAACCTAGTCTTTAAAATCTGCAGACATTTATAATCATTACTATGGTAAGTTCACTGATAACACTTTACTAATCTCACATACATATAATCTATTCAAAACTACCTCTTTCTACTCCTACCCACTCACACTTGCACATCTACCTCCATGCCATAAGATGCAAAGTCACCATGGCACCCCACAGTGACAAAGATAATAGTAAAGATGAAGCCAAGAAGGTTAAAGACAAAAATACCTCTATATTTAAAATCATAAAGCAATATGGACCTACTAGTGCACCCCTTACACCAGTAAAAACCCCCAGAAAGAGACACTAAACACTCTAGGTAACTACTAACTCTTCAGCTAGTGCAATGAATCTTGCAGACCTCAACATTAGCAATAACTCTCCTGTGAGTAGAGCTGATAATATAAAGGGGAAATAAAGAATAATAAATGAGGAGGTAGATGAGGAGCAAGCAAAATAGATACTTAAAACTTTAGATTATCCAGACTGGGAAATAAATATACTCATTATAAATATGAAACATCACAAATTCCCCATCACAATTATTAATATAATATTAGTCTTAGCTCTGTAAACCATCATCACTGGCCTGAAAGATCAGAGATACAGTTAAATACTTTATGATAATAAACTAGTTTTCTAACTGAAAGATCATGAAGTAAGATAGGCTGAGAAAGAAAATATGACTTTAGCACTCTTTATTATTAGGAATTCTTAATGATTTTCAATCCTAAAGATACATGTGGACTCAGGAAAGAGCTGAAACTTTCAAGGCCCTGAGTTAAAAAAACCTCTGTTAGAGCCTCAAGTGGAACACCTGAAGATTAAGATTGAAATAATGATTAATAGAATTAAAGGCAAACAAAATAAGGATAATAAAACTAATGACATGAAAATAATTAATAATGCAAATAAATCTATCTTTCTCTGAAATACCTTCTGCAATCTGGGTTATGAAGCATGTAATTCCCTTGGAAAACACCTTAGCAAGAGTAAGATCAGATACAATGATGTATATACAATTAGAAAAGCACACTAGCAAGCTGTACTGAACATTCAAAGTAGATATAAGATAGATAAATATATCATAAATAAGAAGTAGTATATATACCTATAGAATTAAAGAGCTACAGTGTGAAACTGAGAAATCAATATTCTACTAAATGAATGAGAATATCAGAACACTATGATCTTCCTACCAAGTATAACTAAGTAAGATGTTATAAACACTGTAAATGATCTCTACAGTCAGAACCACTAGGAGTAAATTGAGCAAACTTGATTCTTTCATATTAGACACCCTTCTGTGACATACATTCTAGCTCAGAGACTTAACTATATAGAGGCTGAGGTTCTTAAATGCCTACAAAATGATAATCAGATTATAACTAATGGACTGATAGATATATCAGAGAACACTGATGATGAAGAGTATATCAGTGATAATAACTCTACCAGCACTGATATCCCCTTAGATAACTATCAGGCTCACAATGAAACTTCATCCCTGCAACTAGAGAGCTACAAAACTGTTATGGAGACTCTAACAGTTATTATGGAGACCCTCATACTATATATCACTAAGGGAAGTAAGGAAGCAGTCTGATGTGTTATAACTCTATGCAATATAGAAGCACAGTCAGCACATGATGTGGTGAATAACTGAAAATCCACAGGCACCCCATATGATGAGATGACTGCTGTAAGCAACTAGAAACTACACTATATAGTTAAAAACATTATGAAATAATAGGGGAAGTAACTTAATAATCTCACAGAGGATATCTATATGACTGGGACCTCTAATACTACTAATAAAGATGTGTATATCTATAAAGATACTATTAAATGCATCATAAAATTATAGTAGCTGAAGCAACACAAGGTAGAGGTTATAGCTGAAATACTATATGTATCTGGCACTATATTCTATAATATGTTTGTTATGGTAGATGGGCAACTGTGAAAGGTCCTACAGAAACTTGATGATACTGATGCTAATAATATCTTTAAGCCTCAGAGTTAATAGCTTAATCAGAAGAAGCTTAGTGGTGAAATTTAAGGAGTCCTACTTAACCCTCCCCCTATACAGAAGATTCTGTGGATGTACTCTTCTAAAGTCAAACAAGCAGTTAAGGTAGTTGTCATATCAGGCAATATACAGCTCAAAAAAGCTGTAAACCTTGTTCAGTGATGAATCAATCTGAATGTTTCATACAATCACATTATATCTATAAATATTGATATCAGATAGAAAGTAATAAAAAACCTCATTAATTGCTAAGAAGCAGCAGGAGAAACTACAGCTCAGTAAGAGAAGATTTTATTAGAGAGCTCTGAGGCTGATAAAGATTGCATACAAGCAGTATAGCATATAGCTCAGCTGTGTAAAATCAGTAATGACAATATAAATACTCTGGCAGATCACTGGAATGAGAAAGAAGTGCTATTCCATATGATTAAAAAGATGATAATACAGTAAATCAGATAGGAAATTGAGTGGCTACAGGAACTAGTAATAACATCAGAAAAACTTCTAGATGTGCTAGATAATCTTAAGGTAACATTATGATTAATGTATCTATATAACACTGGACCTGCAGATGCCATGGCAATACTGAACAAGTAATCTAGCACAAGGATGTAATATAGTGATATGTGAGGCCTACTTAATGAAGAATTGCATATAGCTATTAATGAACTCATCAGGTACACTCATGATTGCTCAATTAAGTCTGCACTAACTCTATTTGCTAGCCTCAAGGCTCTCAACATAGCTCTCTAGAAAGATACCACACTTACCTACACCCATGCCATATAATAGCTCATCAAACTGCTCAGTGTTAAAGAAAAGGAAGCAAAGGAGATCCTTGCAGTTATCAAGGGACATGAAATGCTCTACTATGAGGTATGCTATATAAATGAAGACCACCTTGAGAAGGACCTAGGAGGATTTATTATAGAGGAGGAGTAGCAATAAAAGCTGATATTATAGATACCCTTAAGTCTTCATACTCTACAATAACTCAGCTACAGAGTGTAGAGACCACTGTGGGGATAAGAAGTAAGATTTTCTTTTTCACTTGGCACATTATTTACTATTATATTATATATTATAAGATCCCATGTTTCATTTGTTGGCTCTACAATTCTGCATGTAACTACTGCAATGAGGGCATCACATGCCTTTCTGAAAGAGGCCACTTATTATATGTGTATGCTTCATGCCATGAAATATTCATAGTACTTAGTCACCTACATAGCTTAGTCAGGCCTCATAGTATAAATAGCTATAGATAGCTCAGAAATGTAGCCAATACAACCTTATTTTATGCAATGTTTTGATCTCAAGTTATCTTAATTACAACTATCAATTAATTTCTCATCTCACTCTATCTTCATACTATTACCAATGGACTCTCCTTCCACACTGCCTAATAGTTTTATAGCATTATTGACAGTGGTCTAACCACAGATGAGGCACAATGTGATGAATTTATTGACATCATAATATTAATAACATCTACTAATAGAATGATAATCAATGCTACTTTCTCACATCAAAAAGTAAATAATGTTATTCACTAATTACTTAAGCATCTTCCATTTAAGGACTTCTTACAGTATGCACCTATATGGTAGTTCTCTGAGTCAAATCAATGAATATATATCAAGATGCATACAGCTAACTAGTAATGAAATATATAATGAAAACTTCCAGCCTGCTCAACACTAGTCTTATTGGTCTTTGCCTCTGATAAGACACAGCTCTCCATGCATCATAGGGACTAGATATCTTAGTCTGTATACTTTACTATTAGAAACCTTTCCTATAAGATTTACTGTACACAAAAGACAATCAGTCTTCAGAAGATTGCCTATCTTCCTATTATTAAGAAGATTGACTAAGTCATAAAGATCCAGCTTTATCATGCTTGTATGGCTGAGATACTTAAGTGTAAGTCTCAGCAATCTTACCTATACTAGCAGATACTAATAATGCTATAGCTATTGAGGCCTTGAATACTACTAGTATGTTTGTTGAATGTGCTGATGGTTACATTTGATACTATTTCCTAGTAGTAGCTGGATTTATGACTGACTATAAAGAGTAAGTCTTAATTATGGGTATAAAAAACAACTAATACTATTTAATCTGTCTTATCCCCCCTACTGAGCATTAAGACCTCTTAAAGGTCTTCCCAACACATACATATAGACAGATGCAGGGCTAGATTCAGCAGCAAGAGGATGATCCCTTATCTATTGATTCTACTATAACTATTTATAATATTAACTTCTTTACCTGGTGCCACCCATGAATCAATATTTATGAAGCAATGATGATTGATATTCTCTACCAGTTACTTAAGGGTATAGTTTAGTACCTAGTTGAATGGCTCCAGGAAATGATCCAGAACCTTATCAAACCTACTCAATGAACTAAGAACTAGGCAACCCTACTAATATCCCAGATAGATAGAATAGAATAGCTTAATGACTGATTTGAGTATGTTCCTTCCTACTCAGATCTTTAGTATTTTACCAACTTCAGCTACTTTAAACAGTGATCTAAGTTATAGTATAAGACTCTGTCACAGCAGTTAATCTCAGTCATTATCTCTTTACTACTCTATTAGTGCCAACCTGCTCTCCTATATGTCTGAGCTGTGATTAACTTTCTATTCTGTGCATAGTACTACTCCTATAATGATGAAACCCTAGAATACTTAAAGAATGCTCTGAAATAAATTGATGTACTTAAATGAGCATTTTATCTTTATTATCTACCTCCTAAGAAATGTGACTCACCTAATGTTAGCTATTTTAACTTTGTAAAATTTCATATCCTTATCCACTACATTGAGTTTATTTGCAAATATGGAACCCTGAATGGCTTTGATACTGAGCACAGTGAGACTAGCTACAAATACCATGTAAAGGTCTATTATCATAATACCAACAAATGTGTTGGCCATGAATGGCAGTTGATCAAGCATAGTTGGAGACATATACATATAGTAGAGTCAGAGAACACATTACTTTATACTAATATCATTAGTTTAAGTACAGTTACAGCTAAAGATCAACTTGGGATAAAGTTGGCTACTACATCATAAGCTATTAACTTAAAGAATATCTCATAGCATTCTTTATGAAGAGACCTCCATCAATCACTGCCACATCATGTCATAACAGTCAGAGAGGTAGCTAAGAGGCTGGGCCATATATATGAGATTTTCCTGCATGTATTACTAATTTTTATTGCACACAGGCATCTTCAGCTCACCAGCAAGAAGGATTGGCACCCTACCTTGCAATTAATACTTGACTATCATATACAGGTGCATGGGTTAGTTATGACATGAAAATGAGATGAGTGAGATCCATCTGACATAGATCATCTTATTAAGGAGAAGATTTGATGCACACCTACATGGCAAGGGGCATTTAGCTAATGGTGGTGAGACTATGTTTGATTGACTAATGGAAAAGCTTGTAATGAGAATGAGATGATAGATAGACCTTTTAAAGAGTAGATGATTAGCCAGCTCTTACTGATAGTAACTATGATTAACTCTGATGTTCAAGTGAACAAGTATGGAAGGATTCCTAATTGAAATGAAAATGCATGTTATACTGAAGTACTTATTGATGTCCTCTAACTGTGTTTCAGGAAGTCACATGATGTCCATGGTATGTATGAAGTGAAGATATATGCAGAGCCCAATCTATCTGATAATAATCTGGGTTACTATATATATAAGTGTCATTTCTACCCTGTGGAGGCTATACAGTGTGGTGCTCACCTTATTCCAACACAGCTGAGTAATGTACATGTAAATTCCACTACCAAGAGATTCTATATCAATAATTATATTAATTAGGACTAATATAACATCTTGTATAATGAAATGTGGTTAGAAGATGGGCTTCAATCAGCAAATAAATAGACATTCCAGTTAAAAGCTAGTATTAGAGAGTGAGAGCCAGTGGTTTAGGATCCAATTGAGGATGAAGAGAATAGTACAGGCAAGAATGAAGAGAGTAATATAGATGAGAATGATAGAGATAAAGAGAGGGTTCTAAGTGACTCAAGTAGTTATTCTATAGTTTCAGATGATTAATAGTAATAAGTGGTTGAGAGGAGTAATGAAGCAGGAGACAGACAGGTTGATAGAATAATCAAACATACTAGTTCTAAAAAAGCTAGAGTTACATCATATTATACTCACATTTTTTCTTGCTGTGCCATGATGTAATGAGCATATTCCTTAGCTTAAGTTAGTAGGCTAGGTCAGCAGGCCAGGCCAGCAGGCCAGGCTAGCTTAAGCCAAGAAATGTACTCATCATGTCACAGCCACATTACACTGTGGTGATTTCACTGGCCTTTATGGTGAGTTGATAAAAAAAAAGGGGTTAATGAAATTATGTTGATTCAAACTGACATTCAAAGTTAGATGATATGATTTTGACTCTCACTGGGCTACTTGACCACTGAGGTGAATGATACTTTTAGTATGGTCTAAAATATATACATACATGCTTTAGTAAATCTCTCATTTATGGTATCATTCAAGATAGATGAGATCCTATTGTTAGACTAAAACACATTAAAACTTGATGATACTACATGATTACATTGTTAAGAATGGTATAATTCCTTGTGGAAAGTTAAATAGTGCTGAATACATTGATTATGATGATAGTATTATACTGCTATGTTATGATGTACATCCTTGAAAATATATATATATAATCTAACTGCCTCACCCCCTGTGTCAAGCCAATGAGACCTTAACACTCTGATACTAAATTCACCAACAGTACTACTACATGGAGGAGTTTGTATGCTAATATGAAATCAAATATAAATTATTATTACTCACTGTATGGTTTAAATTTTGAACACTATTAGCCTATTATGATGTACTTAGTTTCAAAAAAGTTATCATCTATCTTTCTAATCATTGTGGTGGGGAGATAGATGATGATGTTAGTTATCACCTTATATTATATTTTATACCTCATTTAGGATGGCCTGACTTAAGCTGAGAGATGTGCTTCCCATATTGTATGATATTTAGAGTGGAAATAATGTAGTCTGTACATAAATAAATAATTATCACATATTTATGATAATATAATCTATTTGTATGTTGCTGCATTCAATTTTCATATTCCTATTATTTTTTTTTCATACTATGCATATAAATTGTGTGTCTCTTTAACCTCTCATTCACAATACATGAGTTTTTTGAACATGTCACAGGCCATACTATGTGAGTGGACAGTACCCAAAGTTAAGATATTTTTAAAGGTTAATAGTGTAGCATATTATGATATATGCACATCATTGAAGAGAGGGATAGTAAAGTATGAGCTTCTTAATTTGAATTTACAAAGAGAGCAAAGTAAGGGGAAACTGCTGCTGATGTTTAAGTATGTATTTGAGAGCTACTCTAGAATATTTCAAAATATTCTATCCTCAGTCAGGGAAAATTATCTGGATGCTATGGCACAGTGGTGCAAGAACAACTAGAGATGACATAAGTTATAAAGAAATAAGAGATTGCTTGACAGCATAATGACTTCTAATCAAAGTAATTACTACATGTCATCAGATAGCCAACTACAGGATCAGAATAGCATTGCCAATCTGAATGTTCAGAGATAAGAGTAGTAGGAGAGGATTTTAACATGTACCTAGCAGATTATCATATATAATTTTGAAATAGGTTTAACAGTAATGTGTCTGGTGAATAATTTGATATCAGAGGCAAATAGAAAAAAGACTGATATATAGAATGATTTGAACTGTGTATAGTTGAGCCTTCTTTACTAACTTATTAAAAGTAAGCTTTTAATAACCCATGATCAGTACAAAATATGATATCTGAACTTCAGTCAGTTTGATCTGGTGCAGATATGTGATGAACATTCTTTTCAAACAGTAATAAAAGAGATAGATGCTAATGGATGGGGATAATATAAGTTCTATATCACTAGTAAAGTGGAATAAATTGTGTTGAAGCTGGAGTTTTTAGTGTGTATACTACAATTTACTATTATTAATACTATTAGAAGAAGAAAACTAACTTAGACTTACTAGTGAAAAGAAGCACTCATATCTATTACTAATTGATAGATGATGCATTATATGTGATTCTTTATTTATATTCTCACTTATATGAATGCAAACTTTACTTCACAAATAAAATTTACTAGTACTTCTTACTCCTCAACTTTCTTCTTCTTCTTTCATACCTACTATTACACCCAATCAAACATCAACATTATATAAGAATCTTAGGTGAGTATGAACTACAGACTCAAGACTGTGTATAGATCTCAGCTTAAGCTCAGCTCTGACTTAAGCTGAGAACTCTATATTTAAAATATACTAACTGAAATATTATAGGCACTTCCTGCACCTCAGTTGCAGCTAATATGAGTCTCAACTACTCACCCAAGTTCTATATAATCCTTCACTTAAGCTAGAGCTGAGTTTAAGCTGAGGTCTGTCTACTGATAACATACTGAATGCAAGATAATAGAACCCAAATGAAAGTAGAATGACTTCACTATAGAAACAATCTGAAGTGAATATAATTAATGATTAGAAGTATAGTTCCCAGGCTGTTAGGAGAAGAATAGCATCCTCACCCCCTTATGGGAAATTAAGTACTAGTAGTAGTCAAAACATTGCAGCTAGCTAGTTAGTATTATTATCATCAGAGTCTTCTGATTCAGATCAATAGAATGAATGTTATCAGCCTGGCAGATAAATTGATTTCTAAAGTAATGCTATTAACTTAGCTCTGTTAGAGCAGCAGAATGTATTTCAGATTGATTATTTACCTATATCCTTCTAATACTAGTTCTTATTAACATTTAGGGGTTTAAGAACTATCAGCTAAATATCTATGAGCATCACAACTAATAGTAAGTAACAGTAACTTTCTATAGTTATTACTAATTATTTTGAGCTAATCTAAAGGCCTTAACATACATCTGAGTTAGGCTAATCATCAACAAACTTGTTTGTGACAGAGCTTCAAGAGTCACAGTGATGATATAGAGATTGACATAGAGGGGTTAAAGAAGTTAGAAGAATTAATGTGTTATAATGATATAGTAAGTATGATTTATTATTCTATCTTTCTATGCAAAAAATACTGACTACTAGAAACTGTGGAGTAGGATTTTTCTGATGATGATTTTAACCCAAATGCAGATGAAGGTTTTAAGAGATGGAGAATTAATAGTACTCTATCACAAGCCACATTGAATGATGAAAGTACTGATTTGAAGGGTGAAGATAGATTAGAGTTTGATCTAGCTGCAGGATCATACTATGAACTTGCAGGTAGAAATATTATTTAGAACTTAAGATGAATAGAGGTTATAAGATGGAATAAGGTAGATTATTCAGTAACAAATAGAAGAGTTTTAAACATGGCAAAGAACCTCTTGTCTATATGGCTATTCACTGAGGTTAACTAGGAACACAAGCTTGATGTGCAACTAACACTATGGCCCTTGACAGTGGGTAAGAATCATATGAATCACTTAATCCTCAGTGCTTGACTATTTACTAGAGATCATGATAGTTAGAATAAGAGTGAGTTTAGATCAGAGATTAATAATGAAGATAATGTGTCACAAATTCTATCATCTGAGAAGATAAGGGAAATATATATAGAATTACTACTATTAGATGAAAGATTACTATCTAACATGCAACAGATTATTGATAATGTGGGTAGCTAATGATCACATTTCAATGCATAATTTTATAAGATAGTAGATGTATACTACTTTACTAAATCCAGCAATCTGAAGGCACAGATTGTACAGTTATTAAAGGATGATAACTTTACAGCTGTATCTGGAGAAGGAAAGATATATGTGATAGGAGTCTGTATATATGCATGTATGTACTAACTTACAGTGTACAGGATGTAAAGGGTCATTTTCTGTCTAATGTTATTATATGAGGTATTATGAAGTGTTTCTTTAGCTAGAGAGGATTTAGGCTTAGTGTTCATCCTCCAATGGCAAAGTGATTTAATCCAATTCCAGCTGAAGTAGTGGTGGTAGTGGCAGGTAGAATATACCATGTAATAACAGAGTATGAAGGGATAGAGACATATAAGGTATTTAAGGCAGAGGCTTTTCAGAGTGAGTGTAAGTTATTATTTGCTAAATATAACATCAATTAGTGCTAACATATAATGCAGGGGTATACAAATAAATGTACAATACATAGTGTAAATAGGAGAAACTACAGAAGATGAAGGTGGTAGAGCTCTTGCAGAAGAAGGTAATAAAAATAGTAGAAAGAGAGGTAATAGTTAAGGAGGAATAGGCACAGTTTATTAAAAGTACTTTTATTAATTTAATTGAAGATCTCAAGGATATTAAATAGTAATTATTATGTTTGTAAGTTGCAAATGTTAATCATATTAATATGACTATAGATTTATTGTTCTTAGCTTAAGCTGAGAAGAGTGTGGCAATGCAGTATTAACTATTCTTAGCTTAAGCTGAGGAGAGTGTGGCAATGCAGTATTAACTATCCTTAGCTTAAGCTAAGAATAGTGTGTGAATTGAGGATGATATATCAATCAGAGGAGTATATTAATTGAGGATGTTGTATCAGATGAGTACCAATTAAAGATAGTGTGTCAATTAAGAAAAGTGTGTCAATTAGAGGATGCATTTGATGAAGACAGTTAATTTTGAATAACATACTATATTATGAATTATGAAACTTGTAGATATATTACAAGTTTTGAAAAGAATAGCTTATACACATCAGCCATAATTCATAGTGTTTCAGAGAGGTGTGAAGTTTCTGAAAATGCCAAGCCCCTAACTAGTATAGATCATGAGGCTGATGCACAGATCAGAGAGATGAGCTAAGTTACTAAGTCTTACTAAAGCTGCTAAGCTACTTCTAGCCAGCCTCTAACTTAAAAAAAAATTGCTGATGCACAGTAGACTCTCCATTAGTAGAAGAAGCTCATGTAATTAAGAATAATAATGTAATAATATCTTTTTATAGAGTTAATAACCTCTACCTACTATATCATTAAATATACATCAGACTTAACTATTTTATTTAGTTTTTAAATATTAATGACAGAGTAATCTTTCTGTATGCTATTTACTTTCTTTTAAACTATAAATACTGAGTATTTAGAGAGGGTATGGTCTGTTGCTCATTCTATATGCTCTTAAGCATGCAATTTATTAAAGAGTTCATCTATAATCTCACAGTCTTTCTGACCTAGAGGATATACCTTTACTTGAGTCTGGAGCTTGCAATTCTTCAGTAATAAGAGGAGAATTTACATTTACTCATCCTCTAGTAGGTCCATAGCATTGCTATGATCTTCCCAGATTTCAGGGAATTCATTACAAATCTATGTGAAGTATTTTATGATCTTCTCATCACTATAAATTATTATATCATTGAGTAGTTTTACTTCTATCTCAGTGAGGTTGATATTAATGATATGTGGAGATTTCTCTAGTAACTCTAGTATATTCAGATTGTCATCCAGCTTGTGCTGAGGCTATTCCTTAAGTAGATTAAAAGCTAATGATTCTATTATAAGGTCAACTAAGTATGTACTAGTAGCATTATATTCTCTCAGAGTGCTAATATAGGATCTCCATGGGATTATGACCTATCTATCCATGTTGTTGATGACATGAGCAAATAAGAGATTATAGTTTATAATTTGCATATATACCTGAAGTAGTAGCATGGCAGAGTTAAAGATATAGTCTCTATCTATAGATAGATATTCCTCTTTACTAAGATAGTATTTGAGGGAAATTTTCACCTCTAATCTAGGTAGAATGATGACTTTAGCATCTAAATATACTAGTCTAATAACTTGATGATCTTTTCTTGATGTCTGTGAAGAGCTATACTCTTATACTTTATATTCATAGCTCACCTGAACTTCACCTGATCTCTAACTACCCAATTAGATGCCTCCAACTGAGTCTTTATATGAATGTTTATCCACTCTAACCTCATATAATTTCCTTCTATTTATATTGCATAATCTCATGATTTCTTTTCCTTTTTCCTTCCTTTCTCTAGTAATTATAATCTTGATTCTAGTATATAGCTTGCATGATCCACTTATCAGAGCATGCCCATTACATTTTGTAATTACTTGCTTGATCTCTTCTTAGAGATCCTTATTATATTTACCCTCTGAATGTGATTTGCACATATAGTAGATTCTTTCAAATATAACCTACACATACAGTAAACTCTTCTGAAATCTGAAATACAACTTGCCCAGCTCAGCTCTGCTAGATGACATGTCAGTGAAAGACCCTAAAGCTCTAACAATTCATATTAATATCTCATGAGATTTTCCTCTGAACTTTCTGAATCCTCTAAACTTTCTAAATCCTCTAAACTCTCTGAATCTGAATAATCTTTTGAATTCATTATAAACATAAACTCTCTATATAAAGATAATATCTCTTCTCAGGGCTCTAATGCTAAATTCTGAAACTTCATCTAATAGCTTGTAAATAAGATTGATCTCATCATTAAATAAAGTTGTATATCTATACCAACTTCAGCTTCTATTCTGACTCCTACTTACCCAACTACTCTTTTTGAGGACTTCCTGAGATGCCTAAAAGAAAGGCTTGCTACTCTTGAGAAATTCATGGGCAAATAAGTCTCTGAATACCCTGCCTGGCACCTCAATGTAGAGGCTAAAATCACTTTAGATGGCTTTACAATTAGATCTCCTGCTGACCAGGCCTGGTACATTTATACCTAACTCTCTAGCACTGCCATCATCTAATTCCACTTTTGAATGAAGGCTAATATTAAACTCATTTCTATAACCTCTAATGTCATTTTTAACTAGCTTAACATTCTTTTCTCTAATTCTTCAGTAGCCTAGAAGGTTCTAACCTAGCTGTATAGCATTCATCAGAAAACTGATCCACTCTCTATCTTTCTTCTGAGATTCAATCAGAAGATTCTGAAAGCTAGTAGTTAGTTATAGAATGACACTGTCAAGAAGGCTCTACTTAAAAAGGCCATTAAGTTTGAACTTCTATAGCAGACTGTCACCTCTATTAAACCCCCTATATACCTTAAATATTATATGAAGCTCCACAGCATAGAGAACAACCTATCCAAGATTAAGGCTATTCAGAGCTGAATCTATAGTAGCATCCCTACTACCTCTAAGGAGGCCTTCCCTAAGATCTCTCTACTGAAGGATCTAAATACTATGGACTGAATGCCTACAGGGCCTACTTATATGAATGTATTTTGCATTCTGAATATAACTACTACTACTATTATTAACTGCCATGCCTGAGGTATCTACATCAACTGTGACAAATCTGGGCACAGAGCTGCTGACTGCTGCAGAACCCATATTCCCCTGAAATTACCTATATAGTCTATAAATATATAAACTAAGCCTGAAGAGAAGGAAGACTTTAAAGATGCCAAGTCAGACTTAAGAAAAGACTAGCTTTCATGTGAAATTATAAGTAGAAGCAAGTTCTGAAGTTAGATAGGAAGATCTTTAAAAAGAAAATAATTATTCTGATGATTCTTATACCTACTATAGTTAATCATTTTTTTAATATGAATACTATGATAGATAGTGGTTACTATTACTATTCAATAATTTACTCTCACATGATTAACTGTTATAACCTCTCATGTATCCTGATTAACCTCCAAAGGATTGAAGATATCAATGATGACACAGGCAGCTTTATATAAAATATGATGAAGTTCAATATTAATATTAGCAGATTTCTCTGAAAAAATACCTATATATATGAGATTGAGAATCTCCTATATGACTTCATGCTAGGCCTATCATGGCTATCTGAACATCAAGTCCTCATTAATATTCACAACTAATATGTTGTATTCCCTAGAGGCATCTGCATCTCTAAAAAAAATATTTATAAGACTACTGACCTTCACCAAATCTCTACTAATGTCTATAACCTCCTCTGAAGCTGCAATCAGAAATTTAAGTCCTAATCTCCTATTAAAATCTTTACTGCTAGCATGGCTGACATAGAGAAGGCTTTTTTATAACTCTCTAAAAAGCTGAAGACTGACTCTGCAACAGTCCTTCCTCTATAATATTATGAATTCCTCAATATTTTTAACTATAAGGCTGCTGAGAAGCTTCTACCATTCTACAATATATATAACTACTACATTAAACTTGAGAAGATAGATGGTAAAGACCCTTAGCTACCCTAAGAATTACTATACAATATGTCACATAATAAACTGCTTGTACTCTGCAAGACCCTTAATAACCTTCTGAATAAGGATTTCATCTGAGTTAGCAATTTACCCATGAATGCACCTATACTCTTTGTGAAAAAGCCAGGTAGAGACCTTCAGTTCTATATCAACTATTAAGGCCTTAACTGCCTCATCTGAAAAGATCATTACCTACTACTATTAATCAATAAGACTCTTAAATAGATCAGTCAAGCTAAGTAGTTCATAAAGCTGAATGTCATTTCTGCATTCTATAAGATCTAAATTGCAGAAGGAGATGAATGGCTAACTGTCTTTTACATGAAATATAGTCTATTTAAATAGATAGTTATTTTCTTTAGTCTCATAAATATCCTGAGCACTTTCCAGAAATACATCAACTAGGCCTTATAAGACTATTTAGATGAATTTACTTTCATCTACCTCAATAACATCCTCATCTTCACTAATAGATTTTATAAGTAGTATTAAGAGTACATCTAAAAAGTTCTCATCTATCTCTATAAATATAATCTTCTGATTGACATTAATAAATCTACCTTTAAAGTTTAAGAGACAACTTACCTCAGCTTCATCATAAAGGTGGGGAAGGAAGTCTGTATGGACCTCAAGAAGATTACTATTATCCTCAAATAGAAGGCCCCTATAACCATAAAAGACATGTAAGACTTCCTAAGATTCATAAATTTCTACTAATATTTCATTTGAGATTTTTCTGACATCATCTGACTACTGATTAATCTCACACATAAAGACCAGCAATTTCAATGATCTAAAAAAGTAGATAAGATATTTATATGTTTTAAGTGAATGTTTATTTTCATTCTGATGCTCATTGCATTTAACCCTGACCATCTAATAGTAGTTGAAACAGACTCTTCTAGTTATATTATAAATAATGCTCTCATATAATAGGATGATGAAGGTATCCTATGACTCTGTATATTTATATTCAAGAAGCTCAGCTCTGTCAAAGCTAATTATAAGATTTATGACAAGAAACTCCTCACTATTATCTGATGTCTAGAGAAATGAGACTTCAAACTCTGCAGTGTGAAAAACTTCAAAATTATCATAGATCATAAGAACCTCTAATATTTCATAATGACCCATAAACTCTTTAAATGCTAAATGTGCTGAGCTGAATTCCTCAGCCACTTCCATTTTATAATCTATTATTATTCTAGCATAGAGAACTTCATGGCTGATGCCCTCTTCTGATGTGAACAGAATATATCTTCTGAAGACTCTGATACCTACTAAGTAAACTATAAATAGAGACTACTAGATCTACAGATCCTCAAAGAATCTGAAGTAATACTACATAGAGTAATACATATTTTATCTATTATCCTACTAATTGTGATTGCCTTATTCCCACTTCAGGGACTTTAAGACACTGCTGCTGCCTCCAATGAATGCCTTCAAATGATGACTCAGATTGTCTGAGATAAAACTTGCTATTTTCCATCTGAACTTCAAGCCTGTATTGACATCACTAAATGCTCTGTAGACCCTGACTCTCAACTATACTTCTAGAGGAAGTAGTAGGTTCCTGATTCAGAACTATTATGCACCTAAATCATACAAAAAACTCATAATTCTCTGATGACTAGCCATTTAGATCATAAAGTATTCTACTAAATTTTATCCTGAGATTTCTACTGGCCTAATATATCTCAGAGCATCTAATAGTTTACCTGAAACTACAATATCTACTAATTCATTATTATCTAGCAGGACTATCATCAAGGTCTACTTAAATCTCTTCTGATCCCTAAATGTGTCTGATGTGATGTTATCATTGATTTTACAGTAAATCTCTTCATGAGTGATAACTACAAGAATATTCTTATCATTGTTGACTGTCTCAATAAAGGTGTTATCCTCAAACCCTGTATGAAGATGGATATACCTATAGTGGCTAAAATCTTCCTCTAAAGTTTATTTTATTGCCAGTATGATCTACCCCATATAATTATCTTGGACTGTAAAACCTAGTTCATCAGAGTTGTCTAAACCTAAATCTGCCAGCTCCTTAAGATCTTCTAACACCTTTTAACTGCCTATTACCCTGAAACTGATAGTAGCACTGAATGTATGATTCAGATAACTAAGAACTACCTTTAAAAGTTCTATTTATATATTCAGAATAACTGGAATGAACTCCTCCTACATGCTGAACTTGCAATTAATGATTATAATACTATTAGTACTAATATTAGCCTGTTTTTCCTCTCACATGATTATAACCTCAAAGTTCTTAATCTTACTGAATTATCTGAACCTTCCACTTCATTCTATAGTTTAATTCAAATTGTAGATATCATTATCTCAAAACTCCAGCAAGCCTGCAAGTAGGCTGAATCCTCCATGATTAGTGCCCAGTAGAACTAATAGAACTGTGTGAATGCCTACTAAAATCTCATTAAATACTATGAGGTGAGTAATAAGATCTAGCTAGACCTCTAAAACATCATGACTGATTGCCTGTCTCATATACTTAACTATTAATATATCAAGTACACTATTATTAAAGTCCTGAGAAGTCATAACTACTACCTTGACATGCCACCTGAGATTTATAATATATTTCATATGAACCTACTCTGCAAGATCTCTACTAACCTATTCTTCTTGCAAGAGATTACTGACTGACATCTACCTGGTATTATCAGAGAAGATAATAAGGTAGAATATGAGATTGAAGCCATCCTCAACTATTGCTGCTGTGAATGAGAATTTCAGTACCTAATGAAGTAGCTTAGATATGAGATCTCTTTATGGGAATCAATCTTCACTCTGCAGGATACTACTGTACTCATTTATTATGAAGAACTGTATTTACTCAATGAGACTCTACCTGCACTACACTGCACCTGATTCTCTGAACCCTCCTGCCTGCCCTTCAAAACTGAATAGAAAGAGATAATGTAAAGAGCTACACTCTTATACTCTATATTCATAGCTTGCCTGAACTTCATCTAATCTCTGACTGCTCAATTAGATGCTTCCAATCAGGCCTTTATATGAATGTTTATTCACTCTAACCTCACATAATTCCCTTCTATTTATATTACATGATCTTGTGATTTCTTTTCCTTTTTCCTTCCTTTCTCTAGTGATTACAATTTTGATTCTAGTGTATAGCTCACATGATCTGCTTATTAGAGTGCACTTATTATAATGTCACTGAAATCTTAACTTCTACATTTTCATATAACTTTATTTGTAGTATTCTTTTATTTAGATTTATAGTGATACTCTTTAGCATCATATTATCTATATCAAGCAACAGGTTGATATAGAGATTATTAATAACATGTACTTTCATCAAGATCTGGGCAAGCACTAATGTATGTTCCTCATCTAGTAGAATCACAGGTAATATAAGTAGAATTATAATTATCTTAGAGGATTTCATAGAGTCTCTAATACTTCTAACTGGTATTTATAGGTAAATCAGGCAAAATATCTTGTCACATTGCTGCTCAAAAAACTTCTTACTTATAAACATTATTATGCAGTCAGAGTCTACACATATTAGCAGCAGTTTGAAGATATTCTGATAGAACATCATAGTAGTAGTATATTTTTAGTTGCAGAATATATAGCTGTATGGTGTATTCAGATCAGCTGGCTACTAAGATACTATTACTTATAATGTAAAGTTAGAGCTCACATAGAAGGTCTGTGGAGTTATCATGCAAGTCTTTAGATACTTATATAGATTATTGTGTGAATTAAACACTTCACCATATCTATAATAAATGGCTGTTGTGAGGTCTACATGAAATATATCTACCTCTAAATTATATATACCATTATTATATAACTGCTTCTGTGGATCATTCATGGGCATTTCTATATCATTATAGTAAGGATTGAACTCTACCTTCTGACTATATAAATCTTCTATAAACTCCTCTGATTTCTTGAGGTTAGCATGAAATATTACTTGTTTGTGTGGCTACTAGTTCTACAGCTACTTACTGAGCAGGTTAGTATTAGAAGTATTCTTAGATGCTAATAGCTGAAGCTGTTGCTTCAGGGCTGACAGTTCAGAATAATCTTACTGAGCTTTGCTTTAGTAGTTTCCATCATGCTGATTATAGTAGCTATTATATTAATTATTATTACTACTATATTGATTGTTGTTCTCACTGTAATTATAGTACTATTTATTAGTATAATTCTATGTCTAGTATCTAGGCTAATATTAATAAGCAGGCTATTCAAACTAGTAGGAATACAATCCTCTACTACACCCACAGTAATTACTTTAAGAGGTAAAGTTATCACAATAAAATCTATGCTAATTATACATACTATTCACATATCAATCATTACTTGTAAATTAATCTGTCCAGTTGGTCTACTTGTAGTAAATAATCTCAGTAAATTCTTTAATGATCATGTTCTCTTTCAGCTCATTAATAATAGCTTATAAGATAACATTCAGGTTGTTTCATGCATGTAGGATCTAAACATACTTAGTATCTTCTTAGCTGCAGTGTTTAGCAGCTAAAGATACATTTAGAATATAGAAGGTTAAATTACACTCATTATGAAGATTCTAAAGTAAGTATTTTATCTCATTAAGCTTTCATAATATTTGATTACTCTTAATGTAGAATCATCATTGAAGAATCTTAATTTACTCTTTCACTTTATTATTAATTATAATAAGATCTATGTAGGTGATATTATTAAGCTTTTAATTCCACCAGAATTCTACTTCTCTTTTGAGGTATAAATTCAAGTTCTGTTAGATCCTTACCACATCCCTGATTAGAGCAACAATCTTAAGCCAGTTGGTAAACATATAGATATTTCAGTAATATGTCTTGTTTTTCTTATCAATAACATCATCACAGCCTCATGATGTTAGTGTATCAGGGTAGAAAAAACTGATGTTCTGAGGTTTCCATGGAGTAGTCAAGGTCAGTGATGCAGATAGAGGCTGCACTGGTGGCTAGACTAATGCTAGCTAAGTAATAATAGCTCTAGTATAAAAGAGTAATTTCTGTAGGATTTACATCTAGCACAGGATGAAGTCTATATTATCAGTAGATTCATCAATAATGCCTGTAATAACTAAAGTGCTATTCACATTTAATATATTATCTGACTGTCTAATAAATGATGGTTGCAAGACTTATTCTCTATTAGTTAAAATTACATTTAAAGTCTCTAGAGACTCTATAGGTGTTAGCTGCAATGCTCTGCTAAATAATGTATTACTTGACATCAGATTAATTTGTAAGAATAGTTAAGTTAGATAGAGTGGGATATTACTCTCTGAGCACAGCTTTGAGCCTAGCAAAAGATATACTTATCTTACTAGTAATATCTTAAAGAATGTTTCCTCTCAGTAGTTAAATATATGACTTTACTTGAAGTAGTCTGTGCAGCTATGAAATTTGATAACTACTTGATTAAGTAATAAGTAATTAATGAGTCAGTCTGATGATATTAGTGAGACTACCTGAGCATCCTCAGAACTTTCATGTAAATTAGCTTATGAGCATGTATATTCTTGTGGTTCTATAGATGCCTGCCTGGACTTAGATAGAGGATTTAAGTAGGTAATTCACTTAATTATAAAGGTTGCCCTTGCAATCATAGTGTTCTATAAAGAGTCATGATGAGAGAAGTTAAAGTTGAAATACTCAATAATCTGATGAGTAAGTTCTACTATTTAGATATAAAAGATCATTTTATAATTCTTTAAATATAAGGGCTGCTGACATTAATAACTATCATCAGATGGAATAGATCTTTTAAGGGGAAGAGTCCATAGAAAAGTGCAGAAAGTAAGAAAGATATTATGCTCTTTTAGAATAAAAGTAACCAGAAGATGCATGCTAACATAACAGACACATATATACTATACTCTTTTGAGGAAAGGACTACAGAAAATCTCAGAAAAACATAAAAAACTGGAAAGAGAGAAAGTACTTTTCAGGGGGTAAAAAAAGTGGGCAATTTCTAAGAAATGTATGAGGAATTTGTATGAGAACTTCAAGTAGTTGATTCACAGGCAAATAGTGGTTTAGACACAGTACAATAAATTTCCATAATAGTAGCTTAGGATTAGAGGTAGCATAGTGAATGAAAGTAAGTAACTAGAATAAGTATAATAGGGCAATTCTTATGAAAGTTCCATGGGTAACTTGGGATTTTCTTGCTGAGTTCAGCAATTTAGGGTAGATATTCATAGATTCACTAGAGGATCAAGCAGAATAGTGTGTGCAGAGAACAATAAGAATATAATTCACTTAGAATTATTCATAATGAGAATGAAGCTATTCAGATGCTAGGTATAGAGAGTTATCTATAAGAAGGATAAGGCCTGGGTAGATCTAGCTTTTAGAGAGAAGTTCATAAAGTGGATAAGATATATAGAGAGAAAAGAGATAGAAACCCATTAAAGGAAATATAGAAGTAATAAGAGTAGGGAAATATAATAATAACTCATTGTAAAGATTAGGAAACCCACAGAGAACCTTACATTTTTTATAAAGATATACTATCAATTGTGATTGGGAAAATTTGAGATGAAAATATTGCATAGAATAAGGTTGCCTTCTCTATATTTCTGGGCTATCTATGGCTATTTATACTACAGGGCCTGACTAAGCTATGTAGGTGACTAAGTACCATGGATATTCCATGATGTGGAGCATGCATATATAATAAATATATTTTATATGAATCTACTCTGCAAGGCCTTTATCAACCTGTTTTTCTTATAAGAAATTACTGACTGGCATCTCCCTAATATTATTAGAGAAGATAATGAGATTAAGTATGAGATTAAAGCTATTTTTAACTGCTACTACTATAAATGAGGATTTTAGTATCTAGTGAAATAACTTAGCTATGAAATATCTTTATAAGAATTGATCTCTACCCTATAAGATACTATTATACTTATCTATTATAAAGAGTTATATCTATCTAATAAGACTTTATTTATACTATATTATGTCTGATTTTCTGAACCCTCCTACCTGCCCTCTAAATCTAAGTAGAAAAAGATAATATAAAAATTTATACTTTTATACTTTATATTTATAGCTTGTCTGAACTTTATCTGATCTCTAACTACCTAATTAGATGCCTCTAACTAGGTCTTTATATAAATATTTATTTACTCTGATCTTATATAATTCTCTTCTATTCATATTATATAATTTTATGATTTCTTTTCCTTTTTCCTTTCTTTCTCTAGTGATTATAATCTTAATTTTAGTGTCTAACTTACATAATTTATTAATTAGAGTATATCTATTATATCTAGCTTTATTAGCTTTATCATTTCTATTCAGTATATTCTCATTTAATTTTTAGCTTTATATTTACTAACTTACTCCTTCTTCCTTTTAATGATAGAGTTATCAAGTAATGTAAAATCTCTATCATTATAATTTTAAGTGCTTCTTAGATTATTATTTTCTTTACTAATAAATCTTTATTAATCTTATTAAGGTCTCTACTTCTACTACTATCTACTGCTGAAAATAAAGGAGATATAGGGGTAAATATTAATAAAGAAAAAGAAAAAAATGATAGAGATGCTATATTAAGTAAGCTATCTCTATATATATCAGATTAGATAATAAGATCTTTAAAGAAGAGAAAAAGGCTACACTCTCTAAGTTTACTCCTATTTAATACTAAATCTTTAATATTGTGAAGGGCTACACCCTTATACCCTATATCTATAGCTCACCCAAACTTCACCTAATCTCTAACTGCCTGATTAGATGCCTCTAACTGGGTCTTTATATGAATGTTTATCTGCTCCAACCTTGTGTAATTTCCTTCTATTTATATTATATGATCTCATGATTCCTTTTCCTTTTTCCTTTCTTTCTCTAGTGATTACAATCTTGATTCTAGCATATAGCTTGCATGATTTACTTATTGAAGCATACCCATTACATTTTGTAATTACTTGCTTGATCTCTTCTTAGAGATCCTTATTATATTTGCCCTCTGAATGTGATTTGCATGTATAGTAGATTCTTCCAAATATAATCTGTATGTACAGTAAACTCTTCTGAAATCTGAAATACAATTTGCCTAGCTCAGCTCCACTGAATGATGTGTCAGTAAAAGACCCTAAAGCTCTAACAATTTATATTAATATCTCATGAGATTTTCCTCTGAACTTTCTAAATCCTTTAAACTTTCTAAATCCTCTGAACTCTCTGAATCCAAATAATCTTTTGAATCCATTATGAATATAAACTCTCCATGTGAAGATAGTACTTCTTCTTAGAGTTTTAATGCTGAATTCTGAAACTTCATCTAATAGCTCATAAATAAGATTGATCTTATTATTAAATAAAATTATATGCTCATACTGACTTCAGCTTCTATCCTGACTCCTACTCATCTAACTGCTTCTTTTGAGGACTTCCTGAAACATTCAAAAGAAAGACTCATCACCCTTGAGAAATTCATGGGCAAATAAGTCTCTGAATACCCTGCCTAGTACCTCAGTGTGAAGGCTAAAATTGCTTTGAACAGCCTTGCAATTAGATCTCCTACTGACCAGGCCTAGTATATTTATACCTGACTCTCTGGTACTACTATCATCTGATTTCACCCTTAAATGAAGGTTAATGCCAAACTTATTCCTATAACCTCTAATATCATCTTCAACTAGCTTAACATCCTTTTCTCTGACCCTTTAGTGGCCTAGAAGGCTCTAATCTAACTGTATAGTATTTATCAGAAAACTGATCTACTCTCTACCTTTCTTTCAAGATTTGATCAGAAGATCCTGGAAACTAGCAGCCAGCTGTGAGATGACACTGTTAAGAAGATCCTACTCAAAAAGGCCATTAAGTTTAAACTCCTATAGCAGACTGTTGCCTCTATTGAACCCCCTATATACCTTAAATATTATATGAAGCTTCATAGTATAGAGAATAACCTATCTGAGATTAAAGCTATTCAGAGCTGAATTCATGGTGATGCTTCTATTATCTTCAGGAAGGCCTTTCTTAAGACCTCTCTGCTGAAGGACCTAAACATTATGAACTAGATGCCTACAGGGCTTACTCATATAAATGCATTTTATATTCTGAATATGATCACTGCTGCTGTTATTAACTGCTGCACCTAAGATATCTATATTAATTGTGATAAATCTAAGTATAGAGTTGCTGACTACTGTAGAACCCATGTTCTCCTAAAACTATCTATATAGTCTGTAAACATATAAACTAAGCCTGAAGAGGAGGAAGACTTTAAAGATGTCAAGTCAGACTTGAGAAAAAACTAGCTTTCACATGAAATTATGAGTAAAAGCTTCTGAAGTTAGATAGAAAGACCTTTGAGAAGAAAATAATTATTCTGATGATTCTTATATCTATTATAGTTAATTATTCTTTTAATATAAATGCTATAATAAATAGTGGTTGCTATTACTATTCAATAATTTACTCTTATATGATTAATCATTATAACCTTCTGTATATTCTGATCAACTCCTGAAAGATTAAAGATATTAATGGTGATACAGGCAGCTTTATATGAAATATAATCAAGCTTGATGTTGATATTAGTAGATTTCTCTAAGAAAATATCTATACATATAAGATTAAGAATCTTCTGTATGTAGTGTTGTTTTTTTTCAGGTTTAGATTGAAAAACTACCTTAGGCACCCACCTGAATGGGTTATCAGGTCAGAGGAGATCAACCTGAAAAGCCTGTTATAGGTTAGTGCTAGTCCCAAATAGACTTAGCATCAACCATATTAGGCTTAGCATGTTCCAAATCTAGATTAGTGTGTCAAGGCCTGAGTCCACTAACCACATTGGGACTACACTAAACCTAATATGGCCAGTGCTAAGCCTATTTGAAATTAGTGCTAACCCATTAGGTTTGAAAAAGCTCATTGGATTTAGTGCCTCAGATCTGACATAGAGCTTTTTTCTTTTTAGATTTGAAATCTAGTAGGTTCACAGGTTAGGTTTACAACACTATCTATATGACTTCATACTAGGCTTATTATAGCTATCTGAACATCAAGCCCTTATTGATGCTTACAACTGATATGTTATATTTCCTGAAGGTATTTATATCTCTAAAAAAGATATTTATAAGACCACTAACCTTTACTAAATCTCTGCTAATACCTATAACCTTCTCTGAAGCTACAATTAGAAATTTAAGTTCTAACCTCCTATTAAAATCTTTACTACTAATATAGCTAACATAGAGAAGGTTCTCTCATAACTTTCTAAGAAGCTGAAGACTGACCTTATAACAGTTCTTTCTCTATAATATTATAAATTTCTCAATATTTTTAACTATAAGGCTGCTGAGAAGCTTCTATCATTCTATGGTGTATATGACTATCATATTGAACTTGAGAAGATAGATAGTAAAGACCCTCAGCTACCCTAAGAACTATTATATAATATATTATGTGATAAACTGCTTGTGCTCTGTAAGACCCTTAATGACCTTCTAGATAAAGATTTCATCTGAGTTAGTAATTTACCTGTAGATGTACCTATACTCTTCATGAAAAAGCTAGGTAGAGACCTCTAATTTTATATTAACTATTAGGGCCTTAACTACCTCATCTAAAAAGATTGTTACCTATTACTGTTAATTAATAAGACTCTTGAATAGATTGACTGAGCTAAGTAGTTTATAAAGCTGGATGTCATTTTCATATTCTATAAGATCTGAATTGCAGAAGGAGACAAATAGCTAACTACTTTTTATATAAGATATAATCTATTTGAATGAATAGTTACCCCCTTTAGCCTCATAAATATTCTGAGCACCTTCCAGAAATACATCAACTAAGCCTTATAAGATTATTTAGATGAATTTACTTCTATCTACCTTAATGACATTCTTATCTTCACTGATGAATCCTGTAAGTAGCATTAAGAACACATCTAAAAAATCCTCATCTACCTCTATGAATATAGTCTTCTGATTGACATCAACAAATCTATCTTTAAAGTTCAAGAGATGACCTACCTTGACTTCATTATAGAGGCAGGGAAGGGAGTTTATATGGACCTCAAGAAGATTGCTGCTATTCTCAAATGAGAGGTCTCTATAACTATAAAAAATGTATAAGACTTCCTAGAATTTGTGAATTTCTACTGATACTTTATTTGAGATTTTTCTGATATTATCTGATTACTAATTAATCTTACACATAAAGACCAGCAGTTTCAATGATCTAAGGAAGCAAATAAGACATTTATGCATCTTAAGTAGATATTTATCTCTACTCTGATGCTCATCACATTTAATTCTAACTATCTAATGATGGTTGAAACAGACTCTTCTGATTACATTATAGATAATACTCTCATGTAATAGGATAATAAAGATGTTCTATAATTCTATACATTTATATTCAAAAAGCTTAGCCCTACTGAAGTCAACTATAAGATCTATGACAAGAAACTCCTCATCATCATTCAATGTCTAGAGGAATAAGACTTCAAACTCTGCAGTGTGAAAGACTTTGAAATCATCATAAATCATAAGAACCTCTAATATTTCACAATGACCTATAAACTCTCTAAATGTCAGATGCACTAAGCTAAATTTCTCAGCTACTTCTATTTTATAATTCATTATTACTCTAGCATAGAGAACTTCATGGCCAACACCCTCTTCTGATATGAATAGAATATGCCTTTTAAAGACTCTAATACTCACTAGATAAACTGTAAATAGAGACTACTAAATCTATAGATTCTCAAAGAATCTAAAGTAATACTATGATATGAAGTAATATATATCTCATCTGTTGTCCTGCTAATTATGACTATCTTATTCCTACTCCAGGGACTCTGGAACACTGCTGCCACCTCTAATGAATACCTTCAGATAATGACTCAGATTGTTCAAGATAAAGCTTGCTGTTTTCTACCTAAACTTCAAGTCTATATTGATATTACTAAATGTTCTGTAGATCCTAACTCCTAATTATACTTCTAGAGGAGGCAGTAGGTTCTTGATTCAGAATCATTATACACCTAAATCATATAAGAAACTTATAATTCTCTGATGACTAGTCATCCAGACTGTGAAGCACTTTACTGAATTTTATTCTGAGATTTCTACTAGCCTGATATATCTTAAAGTATCCAACAGTTCATCTAGAACTACAATGTCTGCTAATCTATTATTACCTAATAGAACTACTATTAAGGTCTACTTAAATCTCTCCTAATTCTTAAATGTGTCTAATGTAATGTCATTATTAATTTTGCAGTAAATCTCCTTATGAGTAATAACTGTAAGAATATTCTTATCATTATTAACTATCTTAGTAAAGATGTTATTCTTAAACCCTATGTGAAGATAAATATACCTGCAGTAACTAAAGTCTTTCTTTAAAGTCTATTTTATCATTAGTATGATCTACCCCATACAATTATCTTGAACTGTAAAACCCAGTTTATTAGAGCTGTCTGAACCTAAATCTATTAGCTCCTTAAGATCTCCTAATATCTCTTAACTGCCTATTACCCTGAAATTAATGGTAGCACTAAATGTATGATTCAGACAACTAAGAACTACCTCTAAAAGTTTTATTTATATATTCAGAATGACTGAAATGAACTCCTCCTACACACTAAACTTACAATTAATGGCTGTAATGCTGTTAGCACTAATGTTAGCTCATTTTTCCTCTTATATAATTATAATCTTGAAGTTCTTAATCTTACTGAATTATCTGAACCTTCTACTTCATCCTATAGTTCAATTTAAATTGTAGACACTATCATCTCAAAACTTCAGCAAGCCTGTGAGTAAGCTAAATCCTTCATGGCCAGTACTTAGTAGAATTAACAGAACTGTGTGAATGCCTACTGAAATCCTACTGAATACTATAAGGTAGATAATAAGATCTAGCTAGATCTCTAAAATATCATAACTAATTACCTGTCTTGTATACTTAACTATTGATATGCTAAGTACACTATTATTAAAGTCCTAAAAAGTTATAACTACTATCTTGATATACTATCTAGAATTTATAATATGTTTCATATGAACCTGCTCTGTAAGGCCTCTACTAACCTATTCTTCTTGTAAGAGATTACTGACTGATATCTGCCTGGCATCATTAGGGAAGATAATAAGGTAGAATATGAGATTGAAGCCATCCTCAACTATCACTACTATAAATGAGGATTTTAGTACCTAGTGAAGTGACTTGAATATAAGGCCTCTTTATGATAACTAATCTCTACCCTGCAGGACACTACTGTGCTTACTCATTACAAAGAACTGCACCTATCTAATAAGACTCTATCTGCACCACACTGTGCCTGATTCTCTAAACCCTCCTACCTGCCCTCTAAAACTAAATAGGGGGGAATAATGTGAAGAGCTATATCCTTATACTCTATATCTATAGCTTGCCTGAACTTTACCTGATCTCTGACTGTCTGATTAGATGCCTCCAATTAGATCTTCATATGAATGTTTATTTACTCTGACCTCATATAATTTCCTTCTATTTATATCACATAATCTCACAATTTCTTTTCCTTTTTCCTTCCTTTCTCTAGTGATTATAATCTTGATTCTAATATATAGCTTGCATGATCCACTTATCAGAGTGCACCTGTTACAAATATCTTCTAAAGAATTAAATTTAGAGAATGAGACCTCTATTATCTCCTCTAATAATAATTTAAAGGACTTTAACACTGAAGATACTTCTTCTTCTTTTAATAGTAATACTAATGAATCTTCTATAACTTGTAGAGTGCAGATGAGGCCAAGTAATTATAAGTATAAAGCTTGACTTAACTCAGAAATTACTCATTTTAACTCACCTTGAATAGGCCTACTTATTACTTGAATATTCCTCATTTTAAGCCTACAAAAACTTGGATATTTTGAATATTATCTGGATAATTTCAAAGCTATATAAAAGTATAGATTGAAGCCTTTTTGAAGCTTTTAGAATAATAATTATATAGTAGATATATCTAAAACTACTAATATTTTAATAAAATAGACTAATATTATAATTTTTAATGCTTTTTAATAGATTTTCTACTATTCTTATTCTATTATAAGTCCATTTTGAGCTATTTTTTCAAATTATCTGGAAAATATTCGAGTTTTTAGTCAAAATTACTCAATTTAACTTGATTTGGATGTATATATATATAACTCAGATTTGACTTGCCTAGGGTTAGCCAGGCAAGTAACTCATCTTGATATATATATATATATTAAGTAACTCAGCTTGGATACCCTTATATTAGACTCAACTCAGACTTATCTATAGTCTATCTATAAGATCTTTAAAGAGAAAGAAATAGATAGTTCTTAATTGTAGAGTTTCATTCTTTAGTCTCTAATCTGATATTTTATAGACTTCATACTTTACCCTATAGTATTTTATTTTATAGCAGGTTAGGGGCTGTTTTTTGACCTCTAAGGTTATTTTTCATTCAGTTCAGATTTTATACAGGTCTTAACATAAGACTCTAATTGATCATATGACTTTGAATTGCTAAGGGATAGTATGATAAATAAAAAGGTAACATGCAGATATATAGCACTGTAAACTGAAACTTATATTACTATGTATACTAAAAACCATGCTAAAGTTTACTTGTACCTAGATGAGGAGATAGTACTGTAATCCCACACTTACTCTCCAAGCTTAATAATTAATTTTACATAACTAACCCCCTGGAGGAGCTTGTCCAGCCCAGTGTTAATCGCCCCCAAATCGTTTCCCATTACGCTTGGCTCAGGACTTGGTCTGACAGTGCCCTTTGCCAGGTTCTCCCTCAGATACGTCCCAATCCAGTACTGAAACTGTTCCAGCCTCTCCTCTTCCACCATCGATGGCATCAGAAATATCGTCTCCAGCCCGTCCACAACGTCTGCATCTGGGGGAACCATGGGTGCTGACCCGATTTTTGCCGTCCTCATCTCCTCACCTTCTTGATCTTCTCCGATGAATGCCTTAAGCACGGCCTGACATGGCGCGAGCTTTCCAGTAGCGAGAAAACAATGCCGGATCACTAACCCATCCTCCTTGGCCGCCGCAACGATTGCGTCCACAACGCGGGAGTCCCTGTGGTCAAACACACGGTCTGCACCCAGTGAACCGACATAGCTCATATTTGCCAACCCGGCGGTAGCGTAAACGGCCTCGAAAGGAGAATTGGAATCATCTCGCAATAGCCGAGCCGTTTGTACGCCCATGCTGCCGACACTAGAGGAAGCACCCCAGACGAGGAGAGCTTCTCGTTTCTGCACATTCGTCTTCTGCTTTGCTCTGTCGGGATCGGAATCGGTAGGGCCTTCTCCCACTCGGGGGATCCCCATGGCATCCCACGCGCGAAGAGGTACCTGGACGGCGACGGGAAGGGTTGCCGCATGGTTCCATGATATACTGTCCGCAAGGGGCACAGCATGCTGCCAGGGGACAAGACACCTCTCCTGAAAAGCACCATAGTTTGGATCATAGGATTTCCAGAAAGAGGCGGCGTAGGCGGCGACCCGAGTGATCCCTGGTTGGAATGAGGGTGTCGTATCATTGTCAGTAGTACCAGCAGGTACGTTATCGCCAACCTCGAGGACTAACCCTGCCAGATCAAATCCAATAACCGTGGGGTACGTGGGTATGAAGAGGCCTTGGTCACGCATAAGGGCGTCTGCAGGATTGAGAGCTACAGATTTGACGGCGATGAGCAGCTCCCCTGGTCCGGGCTTTGGGGTGGTACGGGTTTGGAGCTTGAAGGGTTGGCCTTTGGCTGGGGAGACGGCGGCGAGGTGGGTGGTCATTTCGGCGTTTTGTGGAAGGAATGGGAGTATTCAAGGAGGATGATATGTGAACAGAGTCTGGTGTCTGATTGGGGGTTCATGGTATTGAGAAATACCCTCCTTCTTATACAATTTGACTGCCAGTTCAAACCGCTCAGTTGCTGATGCCATGACAGCCCAAACCATGCTGCTGGCTGTTGTATATGGCGGGGCGGAATTCCCGGCCAATCAGAGACCTCTGCATCCGAGGAACGGCTAGGCGAAGATAGTTACGATAGTTAAGTTAACTTCCAAGGTAACTAGTTAGTGAACAAATTATCCGAACGGAGGCTAGCGCATGCTTCCCCCGATGCAGAACTAACTTAGCCGTGCTTTATTTAGTTCAGTCTTGCAGCCGAATATCGTGACCACCTCCATTTGCTCCGAACCTCTTCGGCATTGAACACTTCTCGGGTACGGAGAAAAATCATTGGACAGCTAAGAAAGTATGGCCTCACAATGTCCAACAAAGCTTCCAGGGCGTAGACCTCGCCAGAGATCTCGACTCGGCTGCCGAAATTGCAAGCTCAGAAAACTCAAGGTGGGTGGCTCCCAATTTTCCCACACTGACGCTTTGCTAAATGAATTCCGTGTCTACTTAGTGCGACGAAAGCAGACCGCATTGCAAGAGATGTAGTTCGTTCGGGGTATTATGCAACTTCCAGGCGAATATTCCCGACCTACAGCCCATTGCCGCTGGCACGGGGAGGCTACTGGCGGTCACCAGCGCTGTGTGGACGGCCGACAAATCTACATCCTATCAGTTGAACGCAAAGTGTCAAGATTTCGTCACCCGGTATCTTCGAGACAGTCTCATTTCATGTACCCCGGATGACCCTAACATGATACACGTTAATCGCAAGCTCTTCGAGCTAGCATTCGCTGTAAGTATTATTACGTCGCCATCCGACGGAATCGAAGCTATTATTGCAGGCCCGAGCCGAGCTAATATGGCGAACAGTACCCCTGTTTAATGCACGCCTCCCTAGCCGTGGCGCTAACATATGACCGCTATCTAAATGGTTCCTTGGGCTGTCGTCGCAGTCTAGAAGAGTGCTATCACTGGTCCCAAGGCACAGCTCTCCTCAACAGGCGACTCTGTGGACCGATTGAGGGAAAGGATAAGGATCCGATCTGGGGCACAGCCGCTGCACTTGCTCTCTTGAGCTTCGCGTCCCCTGATGCATGCACACCGGAAGAATCGTGGCCTTTAAAGTCCTCCAACGATTCCCCTTTGGGCTGGCTGAGTATGACCAACGGTAAAATGGCCCTGTGGCACATCGTGAACCCACTACGACCGGACAGCCTCTTCCATGTCATGGCGGGGACCTTTGCCCAAATGAATTCCCCTCTGCCAGAGAGGGGAATAGGTGGTATACCACCCGCCTTGGCTGCCGTGTGCCTCCTTGACGACTCGTCCACGGCAAAAAATAATCCATATTTCCATGCCGCCCACGCAGTAGGCCAGATTTTAGACCTCCCGGATGACCAGGTCACCACAGGTCAAACTCAACTCTTCACGCGCAGTATCCATGGGCCCTTTAAAGACTTACTCTGCAAAAGGGACCCTGTAGCACTTCTGTTGTTATATCTCTGGTACCACCAAGCTGGTCGCAGTATATGGTGGATAGAACTTCGGGCTAGAGTGGAATGTCCTTCTATCTGCTTGTACCTACAACTATATCACAGGGAGAATGCTGCCGTACAGCGATTTCTTCCAGGGGGTGCTCTTCTCAATAGATGGAATTAGTTGGGCTTAGCCTATCTGGAGAGATTATTGTTTTTTTCTTTGTCCTATTTCATGTCTTCAATGGGTCTCAACTATTTATACTCCCTAGAAACTAGCTTTACACGGACCTAAGTTTCGTTACTTGGTAAGGACCAGGTCTTATTGTTGAGATACCTTTTGTTGAAAGCAAAATAGCGAAGAAACCGGACACAACACGCAGGTTCACCTTGAAAATTTCCTCATTTGCTCGAATAATACAGGGTCGTCCTCAGGGTGGATCACGCATCGCCGCTGTCTGGGATCGGGCAGTTTGCGTTCATGCACATCGCGGTATATGCCCAGCGCCATCGAATCGAACGGGTCAACCCGGCGAGCATAATGCTCTGCCGGAAATCGGGTGCTATACGAGCGCGTATATTCGTGGGAGTGTTTCGAACTCACGAAGGCGCAAAACCCGTCAATCTGCTGGTCCGAAAGTTGATATATTCTGCGAGCTTTAATGGGGTGGATGAAGGCGCTTTTGCACTGTAAAATTGGTAAGGACGGGCTTTGTGTTGGCCAGCTTTTGGGTTGTTATGCATGTTTATTCTCTTACCTCTAATCCGGACTCCCCACGATCAAACAGAACTACGCCGCCAAATAAGCGATACTCGGCCCAATAGCCAACGATATCTGCAATCCCGTTAGGATATTGATCATGGTCCTCATATGCCTCGTAGAACAGTTCTGTGATGTTCGGTAGCGCGGGTCGAAGGAGAGGATGACTCCTAGGCTTTGGAGGCAGCGGGGCGGCTTTTGAATTCCCCCGCCTGCCTTTATGTATAGTTCCACGGCGATATTATGACAAGCAACAGCAACAAGTTCCATTAGACGAGGCTTGAAGTCTCCGGACCGGAGAGGAGTATTTTGGTATGCTTGTGCGGTCTACAAGCTGGTGATAAGCATGATAATCTAACTCTAGCGATGATGTAGTACTAACATTGCTGCGAAACTTGAGCATGCCAACATAGAAGCTGCCATGAAATGTCTGTAGGATCTGGTTTGCGTCGTTGCTTGGCTTTGAAATCTGCGAATATTCTGGTCGCGGCGTGGGTAGATAGTAGTCAAAGTAGGCATCGCGGGTCGGTATGCCATCAATAACCTGAGCAAATGTTTCAAAGGCAAGCTCTGTAGACAGCACGTTCGATATGGCTTGCTCCAAAGCTGCAAGGTGCTCTAATCCCAGGTCACTTGCCTGTATCTCTGACGACGGAAACGCCATAAGGGCAAATTTCACCAATCTAAATATATATAAGCATCAGCGAAAGAAGGGCAAAAGAGACGTCGTTTTTCAAGTCTTTGAAAGAGATGCTTGCTGCTGCTTCGGTCGAGGTAGGAAACTCTCCAACGGCACGGTGCTTAATGGCTGGACAGCGCGGGTGCTGCTTGGTCCAGGCAGCTGGTACTATTGAAGTTACTGGGAAAAGAATCGCACTCGGACGGTCGCGTCTGGGGATCACGGCAGATCGTATCAGAAGCCCAATTGTGAGGGATATGATAGCCTCCAAATATGCCAGCAACGCAGCCATCTGAAAAGGTGCAGTCTGGCGTGTGTGTGGCCCATAATGTTACATCTCTGGCCGCTTTCGTCAAATTCAACCATGGGCAATCGGGCCCTGACTGAGCTTGAGGTTCGTTTGAAAACGCCCACTCTAAACCTCCAATTTCTTTGACCTACATCAAACCATCAATCCTTGATCAGCGAGACCCAATCACCAATGCTGCTTAAGTGCTACTACATGGGCGTGGAAGCATTTTTGGCGGAACTTGCTCCTGATGGACCCAATGGAAATGGCCCCGATGTCCGGCGTGGACTGGCAACGACATCGGGTAATCTGGAAATATTCAGCTCTCCAAGCGTTGGATAGGCTAGGCTGGAAATGAACCTGCAATTGGTGCAGTGGGTGGCGATGAAAATAATAACTATGCTGGCTACACCCCCATCACAGTATTTGATTCTCTGTGTGTTTGAATATCGCATTTAGCGTCGGCTAGCCGAGCCGTGTCACCAATGTGCCGAGCAGGTTCTCCCGATCAACTATTGGGAGCTGGGCTCTTGCTGGTGTGGGGTAAGTTAAATAGTTAACTAACGACAGAGCAAAGATAGGTTCCTCAGATATCCTCGCGCAACCCAAATTTCACTCCCTGTTCTAGTTATCTAATAAGTTGTCCCCGCCATGTCACCCACAAACGCACCCACACTCAAGGTGCAGGCGGCGGCTGTCCATGCCGCCCCCGTCTTTATGGACAAGAAGGCCACCACCGAAAAGGTGATCCGGCTGATCGAGCAGGCCGGGCGGGAGAACATCGAACTCCTCGTTTTCCCCGAGACCTTCATTCCCGGATATCCAGTAAGTCCGACATTACCACTATTCCTTTCCGATTATATGCTGATCTGACATTCCGCATCCAGTACTGGATCGAATGCTATCCCCCTCTCAAGCAAACCGCCGCTCTCGCCCAATACGCGCAGGAGAGCGTGGTCGTTGAGGGCGATGAAATCAAGCACATCCAAGCCGCCTGCCGGTCCGCGGGCGTGACAATCAACCTGGGTATTTCCGAGCGCATTGCGGGTGGGTATACGCTTTTCAACTCGCAGGTGAGCATAGATAGCGATGGCACACTTCTCGGGGTGCACCGCAAGCTACAGCCCACATACAGTGAGAGATTTGTCTGGGGCCAGGGGAATGGGAGTAGTCTTCGAAACTTCCGCACCGCAGCTGGTTACAACCTTGGTGGCCTTGCCTGCTGGGAGCACACGATGAATGGAGCGCGCCAGGCTCTCATCATGGAGAACCAGCATATCCACGCCGGCGCATGGCCGGCACTCTCAACAATGGCTGGGTTTGAAGCCGTTGCAGATGCACAGATTGAGGGGCTTATGAAAGCACATGCCCTCTCCGGACAGGTGTTTGTGGTTACGGCGTCCAACTACGTGGACGAGACGTGCCTGGAGTGGATGGAGAAGAACCTGGGGCCTCAGGATCTGGTGAAAGCCGGCGGTGGGTGGTCATCGGTGCTACACCCGTTCTGCGCATTCCTCGCGGGCCCGCATACGGGATCAGAAGAGAAACTGGTGGCGGCGGAGATTGATCTTTCGCAGCTGGGACAGGTCAAGGTGTGGGTGGATTCAGCGGGACATTACCAGCGGCCGGAGATTCTTCAGTTCAGCGTCAACAGGCAGCCGCTGTGGGAGGACGAGAAGGGGGCTGGAGCGGTGGCTGAGGGGGGGAATGAGTCCGCGGATGTGCAGAGTAGATAATGTTTGGTCGAGGGATGGGGTCACTGGAGGCAGAGGATGGAATTGGAATCCTACTTCAATCATTCGACATCGGAAAGGGAGGGCTAATCGGATACATCGGCTAACATAGGTAACAAAGGGAATGTGAAGTGTTCTGGGAGATATTCCTTTTTTCCAACCAAGATTCTAAGCGGACCACTGTAGTGCAGTTACAGGGGAACGTGCCCCATGTAAGCAAGAGAGTTGCATCTTCATCCACCGACGCATGCACTAGACAAAGGCCATTGACGCAAGAAGCGGATTGTTGAAGTTCTTTTAATAGAATAGTGTACCGAGAGATGAAACGAAGAGTAAGGATATACAGTGGGGGGGGGGGGGGTTACACGAGGCGGACACAGGATACGAGATAGTAGTAATAAGAATAACAAACCCCCACACAGCTGACAGGTGTTACTGTGAAGCTGGATCGAGATAGAAATACAAGGCAATTGAGGCAGATGCAGCAACCAAGGCAGGGTCTGAGTATCAATAGTCAATAAGCACTGCAGCAAAGCTTGTCTGTAGCTCTGCAGGGCAGATCCCGAGTGTTGGGAACTTGGGATAGATGGCAGAATAGGAGAATTATGCAGGAGACAAGATCCGATTGAGAAAGACATAGAAAAGAAGTATATAAAAGTGCCTGAATATTGCGTGCAGGAGAGGCGGACATCTATTGGCTGGGATATCTGACACATTGCTAGAAGTGGAACAATGTTTGGCCGGACCCGCCGCAATCTCTGCATCTGCAAACCAAAGAAAAGACAAGCAAACTGCATGGCTGACCGCAACACTGCGCTGGAACCTCAGACAAAGAAAAGAAAGCCGCCACCATGGAATCTGGACGATGGCAGACACAGACACTGCCCCCCACAGCAAGAAGCAAGAATGGCAAGAGCTGGCCGTGATCGAGACTCCTTGCCTAGGCTGGGGCGAGGCAGGAAGGAGCGAAAGGCAAAACAAAAAGTCAAAAAAAGCAAGAGCCGAACGTGACGGCAGGGGCCGCTCTGGTTGGGCAGCCGCGTCCCGCCAAGACAGCGCACCCTGGCTCCCGGCAGGCTTAGCGGCGGCTTGGCGGCGGCTTGGCGGCGGAACCATCCCTGGGACCCCCCTTCCCTCGCGGCGGGCCAGCTGCGTGAGGCCAGGCTGCCCGCGCATTGGCCGGCCAGACTGACACGGGTTCCAACTTCCAGACGACATGGCAGACATCGGACGCGCTTTGTCGACTCGGACGCCCATATAAAGCCGGTGTCCTCCTCCCTGGCTGTGCAACCCTCTCCCCAGCAACTACAGGCCTGTCTACTAGTCTATATCTACTATATATCTATCTGTTATATATACGCTGGGATATAGATAGTACTTCACAATGGCAGTCCTCGCCAAGTACGACTGGATCATCGCCATCATCTCCATCGCCTTCTGCGCAAGCTCCTTTGGCAATGGCGCAAACGATGTCGCCAACTCCTATGCCACCTCCGTCGCCGCCCGCACCCTCACCATGCCCCAGGTCGGCTTCATCGCCATGATCACCGAGTTCGTCGGCGCCGTCGCCCTCGGATCCCGCGTCACAAAGACCATCAAGAACGGCATCATCGACATCAACCGCTTCAACCCTTCCCCCGGCACCCTCATCCTGGGCATGGGCTGCGCTGAACTCGGCAGCGCCTTCTGGCTCAACCTGGCCACCGGCTTGGGCTTCCCCGTCTCCACCACCCAGACCGTCGTCGGCGCCCTCATCGGCGTCGGTTTCGCTGCCCAGTCCAACATCAAATGGGCCTGGGAGGATGGCAGTGTCTCCCAGGTCGCCGCCTCCTGGGCCATCGCCCCCGCCATTGCCGCTGCCTTCTCCGCCCTCATCTTCGGCTCCGTCAAGTACTCCGTGCTCGAGCGCCGCGATTCCCTCAAGTGGGCGCTCCGTCTGATCCCCTTCTATCTCGCTACCACCGCCGCCATTCTCGCCCTCTTCATCATGGTCGAGCTGCCCGGCGGCAAGTCCTACGAGGAATTCGGCGTCGGCAGGATGTGCGGCATCATCTTCGGTGTCTTTGGCGGCTGTCTTCTCATCGCCTACGTCTTCTTCCTCCCTTACTTCCACCGCCGTCTGATCAAGGAGGACGCCCGTGTCAAGTTCTATCACGTCCCCCTGGGCCCTCTCCTCTGGCGCGACGACCCTTGGCTTTACTTCCCCGCCCCCGCTGACGGCGAAGTTGTCATCGACTACTACAAGAGCGCCCATACTGCCAGCCCCGCCCTCAAGGACTCCGACGACCCGGACGCCATCAAGTCCGAGTCCAAAGCAGACTCGGCCGATGTATCCGCTATTGAGAAAGGCCCCGAATCCGCTCCCGCCGCCCTCGAAAGCAAACAATTCCTCGAGCCCGACGAGCGCTGGCTGGCTCCTACTCGTCATCTCCCCCTTTACCACCCTACTCGTGTCTGGGCCATGACGAAGTGGTTCTTCTTGCAAGGTGTCACCCGTGACTGCGTCTCCCACGACTCCGACCGCCTTGCCGCGACCCACGCCAAAGCCAAGCGCTACGACAACAAGGTTGAACATCTTTGGACCTATGCCCAAGTCGCTAGCGCCATGATGATGTCCATCGCCCACGGTTCCAACGACGTTGCCAACGCTGTGGGTCCCTGGGTCGCCGCATACGAAACTTACCGCACAGGCAAGGTTGAGACCAGTACCGACACCCCCATCTGGATCCTGGTCGTCGCTGGTTTCCTGCTCGGTGCCGGCTTCTGGTTCTTTGGTTTCCACATCATCCGCTCCCTCGGCAACAAGATCACCCAGCTTTCCCCCACCCGTGGTTTCTCCATGGAGTTGGGAGCCGCCGTCACCGTCCTCCTCGCTTCCCGCCTCGGCCTGCCTGTCAGTACCACCCAGTGCCTGACCGGCGCCACCCTGGGTACCGCCTTGATGAACTATGATCTCGGTGCTGTCAACTGGAGGCAACTTGGCTTCATATTCTGTGGCTGGATCTTGACTCTCCCCGTCGCCGGTCTCATATCCGGTCTGTTGATGCTGATGGCCTTGAACACTCCCCATTTCTAAACATCTTGTTCTTCTGTTGCTATATCCTCACACCCCTAATCATGTACCTACTATTTTCTTGGATATATCTTCCCTCTTTCGGGGCGACAATCCGTCCACTCTCCATCTAGATACCCAATATATTCTTTGTCTGTTAAATCATTATCCAATATGTATTCGTACTGTCCTCCATACCACAGTAGTAAATGCACATGACATACCTCCCATGACAACTCGATACCGCCAAGATCGCACCCCTTATTCCCTGCCCGGCACTCACATCCACAATCCTCGGCCTTAGCGCGTCGAAACAAATCAATCCATCCCCTCCCCGCCTCAGAACCAGACACAGACATATAAATCTCCGTCAGCGGGTGGAATGTCGATCCGCCAAGGCGTCAGGGCTCGGCGGGCGATCTGTTAATTAACTGGGACTGGGCATGGCTGGTCCCGAGGTCGAGGGAGAGGGAGAGATCGATCTACCTTCCCGCCTGCATATCTACATCCCCACTCTCTCCGATTGGAGAAACAGCTGCATACGGGAGAGGTACCGGCGCCGCCAAGATGCAGCGGATATATAGAAAGACCCAACCCCGCCCAATGCATGTGCATGGACAGATTAGTAGATAGATGCGGGGTGCCTGACGAACCTAACACCAGACTGCCGGACGGGGATGGACGAGATGGATGAGTTTGATCGGCGCTATGCCGCGGTGTGTGCTCTTTTGTCGGGGGCGTTTGCTGGGGTATATATGTATGGACGGGGGCGGGGTGAGATGTCAATGCCAATGCAGTGCCAAGCGGCGGGGTCAACGGCTGGTTGGTGGTGGTGGCTTTTTGATCTACGTCTATGCTTGGCTGGCGGAGAGTTTGCAACGTCGGAGGACAGGGGGCAGTACCACATGAATCGATCCACCGGGGAATAGAGGTATGCCGTCGAAGAAAGTTCGTTGTTACATAGGCATCGTTTAGGGAGGGGAGGGGAGGATGCCGCGGAATATACCCCTGGGCAGAGTATTAAGTACTATGAGCAGGGTTAACTACAGCCTGAAGAGTTGACTGCGTACTACTATTTAGTAGAGTTGACCATCAGCTGACAGGTTTTCATGGCTACAATGGATTTCCGTCCTTGGATTTGGAAACTGGATTATTCACGTCGACGTTTCGCGAGTTTCATGAATTCTCGCCAAGTTCTAGTTGCGTCAGCATGTATGGACGTCTTGGTATGACTTGGGAGTCTAAGGGATGGTTTCACGATCTTGCGGGTACGATGTATTCATGGATGACGACGCTGGGCTGGGCGGTAGATCTATGTTGTCCACGGGTGTGTTTGGGATATATATATATATTCCACTCAATCTTGGAGGGTTGACTGGTAGTGCTGAGCCCGCCCACGGGGTGAAAACTTATAGGCAGGTTAGTACAAGGTTAACAGACAGGTTAGAATGCAAGTTGGTACGGAGATTGAAAGAAATGTTGGAAGAGATGTTAGGAGAGAGGAGTAGGGGGTTGGTACATGGGTTGGTGCTCCGCAGGTTGGTAGACAGAGCAGCAGTACTACTATGGAGGCTAACGAGTTGGTTAGAGGAATAAAGAGAAGGCATTCAGTTCACTACTTAATGTCAATGTAAAACTGCCTGTCAGAATATACTACATTTTATTCTCCGCTGTCTGCTGGTAGTATCGATGAAGTTGAAACTGGAACGTGAATCAACACGGATCAACCATAAATCCGACGTTCGCGATGCCGCCGGAAAGCTTGGCACAGACCTCCCCCATCGACAGTCGCCATTCCACATCCCAGCAACCTGACAACAAACCCCTCCAATTGCCCACCAGCCCATCCGAATCTAGGGAAATGCCTCGAGCCGTCAAAGGTACGAAACGAAACCCACCCAAGCAACAAAAACAAAATCACATTACTAACCCCAACCCCCCAGGCGTCCTCATCGAATGCGATCCCTCCGTCAAGGCGATCATCCTCAAGTACGACGAGGAGCGCCACGACTACATCGTCGAAGACCTCGACGACGAGCGCCACCTAGTAATCAAAGAGAGCCAGCTGCCGCATCTAAAGGCGCGACTGAGCCAGGTGCGTCCATCCCGATCCCCCTCCCAAAGCAAGGCGACGGAACCCAGCTAATATTTATCCCCCGTATGCAGGAGCTGGACGATAAGATCATGCAGCCGGAGGAATCAGAGTCCGAGTGAGATGTGGCAGTGTTTTGTTGCGTGATTACAAGAACATCTGTCGATTGATCTACTTGGCGGGATGGAAGAACCGATGACCTCGAAGAGATCCTGCGCAGGACAAGGCTCATCGCTGGCCCAAGAACTTGGCTGGATGCTGCGCCGATGGTAGACACCAGCTGACGGATGGATCGCCATATCGGCTGGTGATTCCTCGTTATGGGGAGAAATATCGGCCCGATATGGAGTTGGTGTGTACTGGTAGTTGGGTAGTTGGATGTCATTTGCAGTGCCAGCACGGATGTGTTGATTTCTGGTGGTTTCGTTGTGCTCTGGATATATCGCGCCAGTATAGATTTTACTCGGGGAGGGTTGACTGATGACGAATAGCTGCGTCGATGTCCCACGAGCTCCTGGGATGATTCGTGGTCGATGACAGCACGCTGGCTACGGTATGGGGAAGGGAGATAGTTAGGGATGGATCCATTTCATTTCGTTGCCTATAACTACCCCCATCAGTGGTTGATTGGTTATATATATCCAATAATTTACCCCTAACCATACAATCTTAACATATTCAAAGCGTTCCTTCAATCTCCCAATAGCGTTTGCACAGAACACAAACTTGGTTGATAGTCCCTCTTACAGAATAAGTACGGGTACCAGTCCTATGCACTTATCCACCCATCAGATCCCCCCACTCCCTCAAGCCTTCTTCGAAGCATAAATCCCCATATGATTCCCTTCACTATCCTCAAACGGCGTAATGAACCCATGGTCACCCTCAGGTTCCGGCTCGCCCAGCTTCACGCCGCCATTCTTGACGATAGCCTATAAATATAACAGTCGTCAGCCGGTCAGCTCTTTCAAACATCATCTTCTTCCCGACTCACCTCAGCAGTCTTCTCCTGATCCTCAACGATAAAGTACAGCTTCACACCATTCTTCCCCTTGGTATGCACCGCGGCATCGACCTTCTCAATCGAGCCGCCAATGGACGCATGGGCCTCTTCGGGGAATTTGAAGAAGGCAAAGTCGTCCTCAGAGTACTTCTCGACCGTGGTCCAGGACCAGTTGAAGACGGTCTCGTAGAAGGATTTGGCTGGTGGGGGTTAGCTGGGATGGTTTGCGGGGGTAGATTAGGATAGGGGATATACCGCGAGGCACGTTCGTGGCGGGGATGGAGAGCCAGCATGGGCTGCCGAAGGCGGGTGGTTTCCAGCCGGGCATGGTGGTGGATTGGATTGGAATTGGAATTGGAATTGGAATTGGAATTGGAATTGGAATTGGAATTGGAATCGGAATCGGAATCGGAATTGGAATTGGAATTGGAATTGGAATTGGAATCGGAATTGGAATTGGAATCGGAATTGGAATTGGAAAGTGGACAGACAATAGGGTTGTATTGAGCGCAGGGACAGAGAATGTGATGGGCTGGAGAGGAGAAATGGAATGGATATGAGGGGACTCAGGCTGCCTTTTATGCCTTTCGTCGTCAGGCCTGCCACAGCCTCATCTCCATCCCCTGCCATCCATTGCACGCCATCACAGCCCATCACGACCAACCGCCCACCCAAAACACCACCATGACACACTCAATCTCGTATCGCCCAAGCAACCGGGCCCCAAGCCATCGCGATATGCCGCGGGGACGGAGCAATCTCGTCGCCGACGACGCGACGGGCTGAGCAATTATGCCCGATGCGGGCTAGCGTGAGACACGGGACGACGCGAGATCACGTGTGTCTGCTTAGCGGCTCGGACCGGCAGCTGTTGGAGGGCGAGATTTCTTATCCATCCTGAGGCCAGAACACGATGGTTGGGGTCGGTTCGGATGGTTGCTGCTTGGCCCCGGTGTTGGTGGGAGGTTGGGTGGGATGTGGAGCGTTTCGGGCTTTGTGAGACCCCGATGTTTGTTGTTGCTGCGTTTATTGCGGCGGATATAGCGAGAGTGGGTAAATTGTGAGACTGGGGACATGATCTTGACCTGAGGCGTGGTCACCCTTTGGTCATGCGTAGGTCTGCAAGGAACAGTTATCGGTCAATTCTCAATATTATTCTCTCGGCTATCAAAAGAGAAAATAAAGGCTAAATAGCAGAACAGCAATAAAAGATCATCCCGGCAATCCGCCAGTAGATACATCGTACAGAAGAACATGGCCCCTGCCAGGGGTACTCGCACGTTAATGGAAGGAATCCAACGGTGCTGGGCATAGGGGGACAGAAATGCGCCCATAGGTTAAAAAAAAGGAGAAAAACGAGCAAAGTATAGTCAAAGACAAAAGGGAAAAAAGACCAAAGGAAAAAAATAATAAATATGCCGCAATCTGTACAAAGAACCCAATACCAAGCCGTCCCAATCCCAGGTGCGCCTTTTATATTCCCAGCCTAACTTCTGTGATCATTATGCCCCGTTAATCATGAGTCGCCCAGGATGCTGGACCAATAACGGGGGAGCAGTGGTATGTCATTGAAGAAATGGATAAGCGAATGGTTATTCATGGCTTAACCTCGTTCTCGTCGCCGAATGGACTCATGCTCCGCTGGCTGGTGGGGTGGGCAGGAGAGTTGCTCCCCTGGTCTCGCAGGTGGTCCGAAGACTGGCTGCTGCGGTGTGGTTTGGATGAACCGTTATCGCCCTCTTCGGGAATCGTGGAGGCTTGGATGTCGTTCTTCCGAGAAGAATGAGAATCATCAAATGGGCTTTGCTTGGTTGCTGGCGAATCCTCGATAACGGTGGTTGTGGCAGACTGGTCAGACCGGCGTTGGGCCTTGGAAGTGGCTTCGTCATCGGACGGGCTGTCGTGGGTGGTGGTCTTGCTGGCGCTCAGTCGGCCCCGCGAATCAGGGGCTAGAGAGTCGACATCCGATTCAGAGGGAGCCCGAGATACGGTGATCTTGGGATTGTTGGACTCCTCGCCTTCAGAGATAGTGCTGGGTTTGCTTCGAGGGGACTTGGTGACGTTGATTGGTCGAGCAACCATGGAGCGGGCGACAATCGAGCCAGAGAATTTGTTGCCAGAGTTGGCGTTTTCTACCTTGGCAGCGACTGCATTGGCCTTGTCTATTTGCGATGCAGTGATGGGAGGAACTGCAGGTGTCGAGACCGTCGAGACGCGAGGGGTATCCATTGGGCTAGTGCTTCCAGATTTGACACTGACAACTGCTGCTTTGCCGCGAAGGGCCTGTTGGGCGGGAACGGGGCTGACGATAGCGTTATTGCGGTAAATGGTGGTGGCCACGCTGCTTCGAGCAAGACTAGGACTAATACTCTTGCGGTCGTCCTCGGTCATCTCTGACCAGACAGAATCGCGAATGTCACCGGGCATAAAGAAGTGCTGATCCTGGCTATAGGTGCTTCCAGCAGCGGTGGGGAGAGGAGGAACGGGGGGCACGAGAACACCGGGGGTATCGGGCGGAGACCGGTTGGTGACGCCTGGAATATAGGCAATCTGGATGACGTTTGAGGCCCGGGTAAGGACGGTTGATGCAATAGAGCCGACAGCAGACTGTCTCGCACGGCGGTTCGTGCCCAATGTATCCCGTTTCTCGTAAGTGCTTGCATCCCAAGACTGCTCGGTGGTATTCTTGCGCTTCTTCCGCGTACACCACCAAACCAGGGCGATCACAGCGAGGATGGCGATTCCACCAATAACTCCTCCAGCAATAGCACCGACATTTGGTCCAGATTCTTTCTGCTCTGGTGGGCCCTTGCCAATGGAGGCGAGGGGGGTACAGACAGTATCCTGGCACGCATCGCAGGACTGGCTGACAACCATGCAGGTCTCGTCCTCCGCACACTGGGGGCAGGGGGGTGGCTCGCTCGGACAATTAACCACGCATCGACGGAAGAGAGTGCTCAGGGAGCGGCCGTACACTGTAGAAACGCAGCGGGTTATTAGTGAGGTGAAAAGGGGTTGGGGTACGGGCCCCAACTTACAGAGTTCCGCTTCTAGGGCGGCCATTGTGAAGGCGTGTGTATGTGTGTGGATAGCGGATTGAAGGAATAGTAAGAGTAGTAGGAGGAGGAGGAAGGTTTAATTCGAGACAGTACTGAGAGATAAGCGGCCGGAAGAGAGATGGGGGAGGGAGCAGAGGTCGGAGAGCCGATCAACGGCGGCAACGAGCGAGCGACAAAAACGAGCGTGGAGGGTGAGACAAGGAGCCGAAAATAGCGGCAGCCAAAACAAGGAGATAAACGAGCGAAAGAACGTAGACAGTGGCCGTTCACGGAAGCGTCACGACGAGAGAGAGCGGCAGAGCGAGGCGGGCATCGTTGGAGGGCCGGGCAGTTGGTTGGATTGCAGTCTGGCAGCCCTGGAGAGTCTGTAACGTGGCTTGGAACGGCTAGCGCGGAGGGACAGTCGGGCGGCAACAGACAGCGGACAAGCGCCGACACAACGGGGTGGCAGAGAACGATGGAAACGAAGCAGAGGATGAAGCGATGGATGTCGATGGATGGGGATGATCGTGGAGGAGAGAAACAGAGCGAGAGGAGACGGGGAGATGAGCGAAACCGCCGGACCATGGGCGAGGTACCTGCCCGCCCGCCGCAGCCACTATGGGCGGCCAGGTACCTCGCACATAGATGATAGCCCCCACTGCCCCCCTGGCCGTGACAGGGGCTGTGCTCCACCGGCTATAGCCACGGCATTCCTCTATTGTCAACGCCCCTCTGCAGCAGTAAAACGTGACATATCTGGCACAGTCCCGGTGCGTGGCCATACCAGGGAGCGTGGGCCGAGGGGTAATCTATTTCCAGGCGCAGCCCAGACTGGCCTGGTCTGTCCGCGGCGTACAGGCGCATACCAATCTTACGCAATCTGACGCTGCCCAGCCAACCACAGCCCGCCATTCCCCCGCGATTTCCCCAGGCGGGCGGCGTAATTTACGGCATGTAACGCCAGAGCCTTGGCATGTCTTGGACGAGGAAGTGTCTGAACAAAGACAGATGGATGTACAGCCGAGATAGCTGTCTGTTCAGTGTTGCCCCATCTCCAACATTCCAAATACACAAGCCAACCATTGCAAGTCTCAGACTCTCAGGTACACAAGCATACGCGCCATTGGTGTGGTCTGTTCTATCGTGGTCCATATTGCACCCCGATATCGTCACAAACACGTGTATTCAGCCGTCCGTCATCATCTAATAAAACACTCCATCATCCATGGAAAGCCTCTTCGTGGCCTGTGAATACGCCAGCCTCACCACAATAAGGCCGTCACCCATTTCCTCTCTATCCAACTGCCTGTCACCATGGCCACACAAGCCGCCATCAGAGCCTGACTGTCGGGCATTTAACCCCCATTATTACTCCCAGGATGATCAACAGGATAATCAACAGGATACCAAACAAGAAAGACCCGTTGCCAAGCCTGTGGCCCATCGAACAAACGGATCCCGCCCACTTCCACCACCAACTTTATTATATTTATCCCAGCCTGAGGACATGCCAAGAATAAGATGCACGGGCCGCATTCGGATGCTGCTAATCATGGTGTCTGTCCAACTGCTCTCACATTAATGCTCTTGTGCTTCGACACTACGGAGTACAGCACACCCTTGCCCCAGGCTTGATCATCCAAACCTCCGAGTGGAAACATAAATAGAGTCACTGTCAACTAACCATAAAGCAAATCATAAGTCATGGCCATGTTCATAATCCACTCCCGTATTATATAGCTGCAAAATACACACAACATCTGACAAATATTCATCAATAGATGCAGTCCCGCGACTCACGCCCATTTACCCAGAAGACCCATCAAGACCATACCAGCCACCAACGAGACAAGCCCAATTGTCGTCTTAACAAAGCCCGAATTGTGCAAGTCACCGTACAGCCAGTCATGGCTCCACATATCTATCAGCGCAACCCAAGCGAGTATACCAGCAGACAACGCGTCTAGAGTGCCGATAGCGATGATGGTGGAAGGATCATTCCCGTTGAATTGGTGGATAACGCCCAGCCCGATGGCCATTCCGATGGGCGTAATGAGGGCGAAGGCCAGTGCCATCATCAATTTTGAGAGCGTGAGCATAGACGACGACAAGCCTGCGATTCTTGCGCCAAGTGCCAGGCCTTCGAACATTTGATGGAAGATGATGACGATGAATAAGCTGATGTATGCGGAATCTCCGGCGACGACGAGTGTAAGGCCAATGACTGGATGAAAGTTGTTAGCATTGGCCCTGAACCGCCTTCTTCGGAGTAATATCTACTTACTGATGGAGTGGAAAATAATGCCGCTTTCCATGACCAGGACGCTGAGTTTGTCATCTGGGCGGAGTAGAGAATGGTGGTGGTGACCTAGGTTAGTCAAGGTGGGAGGTGCCGACTGGTCGTCACTGTTGTTTTTATATTTGATTGAAACTGGCTGTGGTTCGACATCGGCGTGGGCGCAGTCATTAGCTGGTGGGGTCCTGGCCATGACAATCCGATTGCCGATGTATTCGACTAAAAAGGAGAGAAAAATCCCAGCCATCGCAATTGCTGCCGTTGTCGCCTCATATTTCAATTCCCCGAGACATGGGTTGCCGAACATTAGTTGTGCATGAGTGAATAGCTAAGGAATTAAGTCAGCCGCATATGTCTCGTACAAACAGGTGGCTCCTTGGAAAACATACATGAATAAAAGCCGTTGCAACAATGATACCAGTACCAAATTGTTTGATAATCGTGAAAACCACACCATTCATGTTGGAAGAGAAAAATCGGGCCCACAGAATTGGGCCGAAAACGGCTATGCTGCTTGTCCCTAGAATAGCGAATAAAGACCCGATTCGAAGAGGAATGTTGTAGTCCCTGTCTTTTCGCCCACAGGATACCGGAGCAGATCCTTCGGATTCCCCCTCACCTACACAATGCCTGAGATATGTTAGCTGGGGAAGAGTAGAATCCTGGGTGCTTTTGTGCTGTACTTACTCCACGCCTGCGTGGAAATGGCAATTTTGTCCCTCTTTATGCCCGTCTCCTTCCCCATCTCCATGCTCGTCATGAGGGGCTTCTGTCTCGGAGGCAGCAAGTACCTCTACCTCGGCGCCCTTTGGATCTAAACAGAATCTCTCCGTTCCATGACTATGACAGCCTGTGTACTGCGCTGGAGGCGGTGCGGTAGCAGTGGCAGCCCCGATGATCTGTACCTCCTGTCCGTCACCCCCGATACAAAATCTACAGTACGGTGGTCAGCTGTTGGAATCACGGTATTATCCCTGTTCGGAGAGGCACACTTACGTTTGTGTGGTATGGGTATGGCAATCGGTGACTGCTGTTGTCTGGGGCGCCCCTGTGATAGTTGCCGAAACGGCGGGCGGCTGTGTAGTTGTAGGGGATGGGGCCTGTGTTGAAACGGCAATGTCCTTCCCGTCAGGGCCAACGCAGAATCTTAGGATTCGGTATCGAAGTCAGTGTTTGCAAAGTAAAGGCGATTGGCATAGGCAAGAGCCACGGGAAAGGGGCTTGCTTACACAGTACTGCCATGGCTGTGGCAGTCAGATAAACTCTGTGAAGCAGCCAAAAGCCCGCCTGATAGCAAGAGCCCAGCAGTTAGCCGGGCACTGCTGTAGAAAATCATTCTGGAAGAATATCGTCTAAAAATTGCCCCTGGAAACGGCAGCGGAAGAGGAAGGTCACGGAAGCTCAAGCAATCCCGAAGTATTTTTCAAGCAACAAATCCAGGAGAGTAGAATGAATGACTGGTATAGGATAACTCTTCTTATAAGTTTCGTAGTACGCGGACGGATAATAAGAAAATGGCCGCCCACCAAGGTACCAGGACGTTTCAGGGATGATATGAAAGAAGAGCACATAAGATACGTAAAAAAAAAAAAAAGGTAGAAAGAAAGAATGAAAGAAAGGGGAAAAAATCGAATCAAATCAAGAGTCCCGCACGTTATCTCACCCATAGTCAGGATCTATGCCTGGCTGGGGACCTTCAGGATCAGGATGCCGCCTCGAGTGAATAATCCGGCGAGGACCTTGCAGACAGGCGGAGAAAAAACCCATGCCGCCAATGCTTGGCCTGGCATTAGGGAAGTTTGGGAGACCGTGAGTGGTGTGGGAAACCAACCACACTGCTACCAAATCACCCCCAAGGTACAGAAGTCTCGCCTGGTGGATAGGGCGGGGTGGGGGTTAACCTTGGCAGCGAAGAACGGTTGCAACACCCAGCATCATCCAGGGTTCGGCACGCAGAGATTTCAAGGTTTGAAATCCAGGGATCGGACAGCACGTTGCATATGTTCCGTAGCATTAGACATCGTTCGCCAGATGCTCATGCTTAATAGGAGGTGGATGAGAGCGGAGAGTGAGGTTGAAAATATTATTTGTACTCCCTTGAAAAACAAATAGGGAGTGGAAGGAGGGGCGGAAGAATAATTGGCCGCTCAGGGATGACTCAGCGTATTCGGGTCTTGGCATCAGCCCTGCCCCTTTTCCCTTCCACTTTTCCCCAGTTGTTTTTGATTTGTTTCTATCTGATTTTCCACACAGAATCATTTATTACTGAACAGCGACGCGTTTCCTTTGCTGAATATACTATAACCGTGTGCGTGTTCCGGGGTAATGACCTCTCTTTAGTAGTACTACTAGTATCTGTTGCTGAGTGTGAGCCGACATGTTTTCCCAAAGATGCTTGCGACTCAACAAACATTGTATCGTCCAACCACGAGGAAGAGACAGGCGGAAGACACCGCATAAGCCCTAGAACGCTTTTGGAACATTTCGACATATCCATGATCAGGCCGCAACCTGCAATCGGATTCCCGATCTCCGCAGAGAAGACCGGGCCAAGGCTTTTTAATGCCCTCATACTTTTTGACATGTTCTACAGCTGCAAGTCATCCGGAGCACATTTCTTTGCAGCCAGCGACCAAGACTGTTTTCGGAGTTTGGATAATCAATACCAATGTTCCCACAAGATAGGGAATGGCGTCCCGCAATATCGTTGAGAGTTGTTGATTTGCTGCTTATATTTACTCCTAGAAGTGCCATTATTGCTCCCGAAAAGCATTGAGAAAAACATTGTTTACTGTATGCACTGGAGCAACAGATCTCCAAGTCATACAGGCCAACATCCTCTGGATGATGGATGATGGGTAAATTTTCGACTCCAATCAGTTAAATGGCAACTGGGGGATTTGAAGTATTGTGCTCCGTGCAGTAGATGCTGTGCTGCGCTTCAAGAAATCTCTCGATGATGGCTTCCAAAACCAGGTACGGAGTATACAACCGTCTAAAGCCCCCAAAATATCCAAAATACAATAATCGACAGGGCCAGATTGCCGTGCAGATCCGACGTGATTAAACTACTTGTGTTGTGCTTGATCTAGCTATGAAGCATAGCAAGGTGAGAATCTTGCGTTTTGCATGTAAATACATGACTTGGAATCATCCCGTTCTGTCGCTGTATCATTCCAGACTCTTGTTCGCTTGCCATGTAGCCAGCCAATTGATACAGAACACCGACCATGGGAATATAGAATGCAACGGCCAAGATGTTGGCAATATTGGCCATTGGTATGGTTCGATAACCTGCTTTTCTTCTTTGGGAGTACTGGCACTGAAAGCCTATTCAAAGACGATTTTCGACTGCTCTTGAGTGTCAGAGTTGTTCCCGGTGCAACTAGTTGCGGAATGAATCGCATGTTGGAGCTGTAGCTACTATGTATACATATATCCGCGCATCATTGTCCGTAGCATCAATGTTGACCTTGGTTCCCGGTGATCCATCTGCTCGAATGGAATAGTTCCCCTAACCATTTCCTTCAGTCAGGGAGAAGTAGAAGATAGCGGCGCGGAGGATCCCGTAAAGGATCAGCGGCACTCTGCATGAATCTCATCCTCGGGCTTTACCTCACAGAGTCAATCTGATATCTGATATCTGATAGCTATGTAGAAGTGGGAGGTTGAGTGCCAAGACATGCCCTGTGCTGATTGGGTCGAGGGTGGCTCCGTGGCTGACGTAATCGGCGTGACCAAGACGGCTGCGAGAACGGCAAAAGCTTCAACAAAACTTCCAACTTCTGCTCGTCCTATCTCCATCACCACCACCACCCTATCTTCCCCCCCGTTCTTCCATCCCTTCTTCGGCCCGCGCCCTCCACTCCTCGGGAGGCGCTTCTTACCGTCACAGGTCTTGGTTGCTGGTTCACTGCATTGCCGGTTGCAATACCTATTTTATTAATACTTCCCTGCTACTGATTTTTAATTTTTTTGCTTCATATTTACCCCCGTTCTCACAGCGCCATTGTTGCCCAGCCGCATCAATTGCAATATTATACACTACATTCGGCCTTACCTTATTAATTCGTCTGCATAACTCCCGACAATGTCCGCAAATACGGTCGCTGCCACTCCGCCCGCCGTTCCGGTAAACACCACCGCCTTGAACACATCTGCCCTCTCCTCACAACCGTCGCCTTCCGTTTGGGATCGCATCTCCACATGGGCCTCCGAAAATAAGGCGCTTGTATATACCATTGCCGGTGTTGCCGTCGTCGTTACAAGCGCCGGTGTGGTTTACTACTTGGCAGACTCCGGTAAATCAGCACAGGGCACCGCCAAACCCTCGGAGAAGCGCAAGAGCAAGAAGGAAAGGCGACGAGAGAAGAAGAAGGCGGAGGAGGAGAAGAAGGCTGAAACGGCCGCTACTTCGGGTATGCTGATATCTTCAACACCGGCGTGAATTCAATTTTCATGGACGCGCAATTCTGACGCGAACAATCGCAGAATCAACCGCCAAAAAGACAGAGGAGAGTCCCGAAGAACTCCCAGAAGTCGACGAAACAACTGTCGATAGTCTGTCAGCTGAAGTATGGAACCACTCAGATTGTCTCAGCAACCCGATATAATGGCTAATTCGATCCACACCAGACTCGCGCCGCTTACGCCGCAAAGCTCAAGGCTGCGGGTAACAAGGCCTTCGGATCCCTCGATTATAACCGAGCAATCGAATTGTACGGAAAGGCGATTCTCTGCAAGCCCGACCCTGTTTATTATTCCAACCGCGCCGCCTGTTACAATGCTCTCAGTGAATGGGAAAAGGTGGTGGAAGATACCTCGGCTGCCCTCGCCATGGATGATGAATACGTGAAAGCCATGAACCGACGAGCCAACGCATACGAGAAGCTTGGAAAATACAGCGAGGCCCTTCTAGACTACACCGCTAGCTGCATCATCGATGGATTTGCGAAAGAGTCCAGCAAGCAGGCTGTGGAGAGGCTGTTGAAGAAGGTTGCTGAACAGAAGGGCCACGCCATTCTAGAGGCGAAGGGAAAGAAACTACCCAGCGCCACTTTTGTTTCCAACTACCTCCAGAGCTTCCGTCAGAAACCACTTCCAGAAGGTCTGGGAGAGGACGTCGAACTTGACGAGGAGAGCGGCAAAGGCCAGCTCCGAAAAGGTTTCCTAGCAATGTCCAAGCCAACGGGAGATGGCTATGAGGAAGCCGCCAAGGCCTTTGAGAAGTCTTTGGAATTGGGTGACCTTGGAAACTTCGAGGCGCTTGCTCTCAACATGCGTGCTACTTTTACATACCTAGCAGGTGACGCGCAAGCCGCATTGCGGGATCTCAATAAGAGCGTAGAGCTTGACCCCTCCTTAGTACAGAGTTATATCAAACGCGCAAGCCTCCACCTCGAACTTGGTAAGCTACCAATCCTATTCTTGCCCTTACTTCCCTCTTTCGCGTGGGCGATTTTCGGACTCCCAAACTAATATGTGTACAGGAAACCGAGAGGCGGCTGCCGATGACTTTGACCTGGCAGTGGCCCAAAACAAAGACGACCCCGACATCTATTACCACCGTGCGCAACTACACTTTATCCTCGGGGAGCTTCCCGAGGCTGCCAAAGACTACCAGAAGTCCATCGACGTTGACCGCGACTTCATTTACTCCCACATCCAGCTAGGTGTGACACAATATAAGATGGGGTCGGTCGCGTCTGCCATGGCAACTTTCCGCCGATCAGTCAAAAACTTCGAAAATGTATCGGACGTATACAACTATTACGGGGAACTCCTCCTTGACCAACAAAAACATGAGGAGGCCATTGAGAAGTTTGACAAGGCTGTTGAGCTGGAGAAGCACAATAAGCCATGGGGCATCAACGTCCTCCCATTGATCAACAAGGCATTGGCGCTCTTCCAGTGGAAACATGATTTCGCGGAAGCCGAAAATCTCTGCCAGAAGGCTCTCATAAGTATGTACTACCCTAGAGCATTTCCATGCCCTGCTTGTTTGCAGTACTATTTGAATCCATCCCGTTTACTAATTTTTCATTCTTAGTCGATCCTGAATGCGACATCGCTGTTGCCACCCTTGCCCAACTGCTCCTCCAGCAAGGCAAGGTGTCCCAGGCCCTTAAGTACTTTGAGCGTGCCGGTGAGCTGGCCCGAACCGAAGCGGAAGTCATCAACGCCGTTTCGTATGCCGAAGCCACCCGTGCCCAACTTGAAGTGCAGGAGAGATACCCCAAGCTTGCCGCACGCCTTCAGCAAGTGGCAGGCGCCGCTGCGATGGGTGTCCCCCCTTCATAAGACGATAGACTCGACGGAGACCCGGATACAATCGTCCCCTTATATGTACTGATAGTTCAACGCAGCTGGGTGGCCATTTGGGACGGTATTAAACATTACCACCTGGCACCCCAGACTGCCATGGTCACCACTCCCACCCTCGCCCTTCCGCCCCGCCCCGCCTCTTGCTGCATGTTTCGTTGCGAAGTTTGATGCTGAAAATTCTCTTCTCCACACGTACTTCTTCTTTAGGATTCACTACTGCCATGTGTCCTCAATCTACTTTAGACTGGTTTTCCCTCTGTTTTGCGCCTTTTCTTTTTCTTTTTTTCTCCCTGTTTTCACTATCTGATTGTTTTTCCCCGGCGGACTTTACATATATGTGGAAGCCAGGTATGTGTAACTAGCCTATATTATGGTTGTGGGTGTTTTGAATGTAAATTATATATTTCTCTATCCTGTTGTTTCGTCTAAGATTGGGAATTAGCTTTTTGTAACTCCATGGTAGCGTTCAATTCGTCTGGGCAGATGAAATCATCCCAAGGGTTTCCACATCTCGAGCTCAACAATTGTTAGAGTCGTAGGTATAGTTCACGGTATCAATAATGCCGCCTTGGAGGAGACATAAGGGGACAGACAACCTTTCCTCCAGTTCCAAAAGGAGAAACCTTGAGATGTTGGGGGTCCCAGGGCTTGTTGATACCCCAAGTCACGTGATGATGCCTCTGATGTCATCGGCCAGACTGTCCCGCATCCACGATAGGCCTAGCGCGGATAAGGACGCCGTAAATAGCATTTCGATGACATCCATAGTCTGGGGGTAACCGTGACCTGGACGCGCAGCCAAACTCCCGCTGGGCGCCTTGTACCAGGTACCGGGGTGGCATGGCCGGGGAATTGTCGCCTCTGCCTGGCCGGCCTCTGCCTGTGCCCGCTCACCTGACCTGACGTCTCTCCTCGTCTCCGCCCTCGACCTCACCTCATCCCGTCACATCCCCAACCTCATCTTCAACCTCATCGCCCTCTCTTCCCCGCCTTCCCCTCGTCCTCCACCTCTATCTCCGTCCACGCCGTGGCTCTCGGCCATCTGTGGCTGTCATCCACGCTTTCTATTGTGCTCCCTTCTGCCCTGTCCAACCTTCCCGTCCCTCCCGACACAGCTGCTGATATCACTATCAGACTGCTCGAGGACGTGGTGGGACCATTGCCTCGAGTGTTGTCTGGCCAAATCAGAGCGTGTTTTCACTCAATACACATCCTTTGCCTGTCTAGCAGCCCTCTCGGCCCTTAATTCTCCAAGGCCCGCTTGAAGAGCCCCTCTCCGCCCATATCTTATTCGCAACGCCCAGCTCCCTGTGTTGGAGCGGGACTTGGTGTGTTTATTGGTTGCCAAGAGCTGCCTTGCTTGTCTTAAACGCTGTTGGGCCCCCTCTGTCTCCTAGTCTTTCTACTCTCGCAATTACAGCTTAGAGAGGCCATCATGGAGCAACAGAAGCGTAGGTCCCCCCGTTTCCCCCCCTTCCTAGACACTACGTGTTGAGCCCGACGTCGGGTACCAGGCTGGATGTTCCTCTGATACCACAGCCATGCTGACTTGATCCTCTCAACTCCTAGTTACCGTGACTCTCACCCCCGTCAACTACATTGACCCCATCCCTCGCCGTGTCCTCACCATCACTGAGGAGACAGACGTCATTGTTATTGGTCGCTCCTCCAAAGCCGCCGCGAAGGATCTCATCCCCGCCCGCGATAATGCTTGGTTTGATTCCCGTGTCATGTCCCGCAACCATGCCATAATCAGAGTTTCCCCTCAGAAGCAGGTATGGCCTAGTTTACCCTTATCCCGTTTGTTGTCGTACCAGCTCTGACCTGCTTTCGATTTAGGAAGCAACCATTATGGACACTGACTCCATGCATGGCACTTGCTTGAACGGCACTAAACTCGTCGCCAATAACAAGACTATCCTGATGAATCGTGACGTCCTGACCTTTGGAGCCAAGGTTACTCGCGGATCAGGTGGGCAAATCTCCCTTTGGTTTGCATGATTATATTCCAAGAAGAAATTCTAACTTTGTTTGATAGAGTCATTCGAGCCTTTGAAGGTCCGTTTGGTGTTGTCGTGGGATACAGAACTGTGAGTTTTATGTTTCACTACCCTGTTATAGTACCTTCTGCGTTGTTACTTTTCTTGCCCTTACTCATTGAAATTCTCCGTTATAGAACAAATCCCAGCGAAGGACCTACAAATACAGGAAATCATCACTCAGAAAATACGTTCGTCGTCCCAGATGATGACGATGACGACCAAGACTTCGATGATCCAGACGCCGATGATATTTTCCAGCAAACTGGCGAAGTCGAAGCTCTCTCGCCTGCTCCCTCGCCTGATGCTAATTCTGATGCGGTTTCCATCCACTCCTCCGCTGGTGGCGATAGGCCCGAATCGTCTCCCCCGTCTTCTCCTCTCAGTAAAGATGAAAGTCAGGATGCAGCGAACCCTGTGGATAAGGATAGCAACCCACATTCATTGCTCGACAAATCCTTTTCCACGGGCGACAGTATACGGCTCCCAATTCCGGCAGCTCCGGTCCTCCACCCTCAGCCCCCGCCATCCCACCTAACCCCTTACGAGCATAATTTATCGAAACACCTCTATCACGCCAACACTCCCGATGAATCTGACCAGGTTTCATACGATGATGGAGGCCCTTACTCGCCATCTGATTCGGAGGCCGATAGATCTGACGATTTGGGCTCGGTGCATGACACCAGTGCGATTGGAGCAAGCAGCCCCCAGTCAGGCCACTTCAACTTAAATACTTCCGCCTATCCGAACACCACTGATGCTCCTCCTACCTACGAGCCTAATAAGAATGTGTATGAGACCTATCAGTCCAATGTTTTTCCATCAGAAAATATCGCCAACGGACCCATATCCAACGACATCGGCTATAATAAATTTCATTATAATCCGAGAGAAGATAGAGCTCCCCTCCGAGAGATGACCGGCCTTTCTTTCGCAGCCGAGCAGAACGAAACCATCCACAACCCTGGATGGGCTCTAGGCATGCAAAGAGCACCCAGCCCATCTGACAAGGCAATGGCCAAGCCCACCACACACGAGAACCGTGCGCCAATTGACCAGGACCAGCGGCCCCAGCCGCGGTTCCTGCCAATCTCCTCATTGCCCAATCCACCCTATTCAAAACCACGTCCAAGTCCTCTTCCTAGTCAGCCCACCACCGAAGATGCCCCCGAATTTCCTCACCTGCCCCCAATCCGCCCTCCCTATTCGGATGGGCCATTTACATCCCCCGCACATAAAGAAATAGGCCTCTCAGGGGATAAGTGCGTTCCTCAGCCAACTCTTGATTGCCTGCGTTCCGGTCCTGGCCCGTGGAATAGTCGTCGAGACGACCCCACGCGTGGAAATAATCTTTGCTTCAACACTTCGTTTGACCCCTATTCTTCTACAATGACGGCCCAAGAATGCCAATCCTTCTGGCAGGATGACCTTGAAAACAAGATCCCACCCCCACCCGTTTCATCCGCGTACTACTCTCCTCGAACTTCACGCTCCAATGCACCTTTGAAGTCGTCGACACTCCCAACCACCATTCCCGTTGCCAACATGGTTGACGGTCCAAATCAAAACACAGAATTGAGCCAGCCCGCCGATTCTCTCAAGAGAAAAGCACCGGAAATAGAAGAGGAAGAGGAAACGAATCTTAGTGGCGATGACGAATCTATGCCCGATGCCCAACCTCGTGAAATTCCCATTCGTCTTCAGCCTTCCCCTGACTATTGCCCCGGGAAACCCAGAGAGGAACCCGAAACTTCTGCTGTAGTATCCGAGACTCAAGGTCCACCTCAAAAGAAACAAAAAACCGAGACTCTTCGACCATCCGAAGGTTCCAATTTTGGCCGCTACGCCGCCAGCGCATTTTTGGGCGTCGCTGTTGGTGGCATTGGGGCCATTGCCGCTCTTGCATCGCTTCCCCCGAACTTTTTCGGCTAAGACATTGCACTCTTAGGCACCCGAGTTTACGGCCGAATAGAAGCGTGAACGCATTTACCACAGGCCGCTACAATCTTGTCTTAGAAACTAGAAACTTTCCGGCTTGAGTATCTACGGCACAGTCTCATTCGCAAAAAGCTGTAGTATTTAAATCGATCCTATCCTTCCATCAGCCAGGGCAGGGTACCAAGAGAAGTTCCGCGTCGCCGAACGGAAACGAGTCTATTAGGAGCAACAACCTGCTTATTCAACAGCCAAGGCGTTATTCGGGTGGTTATCACATTTCAATTCCTTCAGTTGGGTCATGGTGGATGGTGTCTGTCAGTTTCATTTATGATGCTTCCTGCTTCCCTTCATTTCATGATTTACTTTTTTTTTGTATGTACCTTCTTTCCTGGAACACCTATGGTGGAAGAGGTATCCACTCGGTAGAAAGTTCATGCTATCTTTCCTTCCTTCCTTTTCTACTATCTCTTGTTTCCCATCCAGTTGTGGCTATGCTTTTTTTAATATTTTCTATCTCGGCGGAGTGAATCGATTAGGACATGGGAATGCTGGGTCTTCCAATCAATGATGAGTTTACAGAGTGTCATGATAGGGAGCCAGGTAGGTATCTTTTGTGGGTAGTTTAGTTATGCAATTTAGTTATGGTTGTTTGTCTGTTGTTCCACTCTTCCAGACGAGCGTTGTGGTAATAAAAAGTGCGAGGTTTTCTAGGGGACAGCAGAAGAGTACGTACGTTAGTTAGCTCAATGACTTCTTTCCGTTTATTTTGGACTATACCAACAAACTCAGCAGCTTGGGAAAGCTAGCATGGTGACCCTAGTTAGGTAAGAGAAACGTAGTCTTATTCCCTAGGATTTCAGAAAAATAACTAAATTGCACCCAAACCCGTATATATATCTACAAAAGTACGCGAAGGATTTGATTTCCTTTACCGTATGAAGAATGACAATGTTTGCTGCAATGTATTTATTGTATTGTATCTCTCTTGGTAGTATCAGAAGCAAAACAGGGGTAGTGTACAGCGGGGAAATGGAAGGAAGAGGCGAGCAATGTATGCATTATGTTTGGATGGATGTACAAGGCGAGTGAGTAGGTATGTGTAGTAGGTAGTTTGATGGGCAGGTAGTTGGGAAGGGTATGGTACAGTTGTATCAAACAGGAACTCGAGAGACCGGTAAACAAGAACATTAGAGAAAAGAGGTGTGGAAACAACAAGGAACAATGAGATGCAATAACGAGGACAGAATGGAACAGAACATAGTGGAATGGAAGGACAGAAACACATGTGGTATCCTAGCTGCGGCTGCGGATTCGGTATCAAACGGTATCAAACGGGGAAGAGGAACAGCACAACATTGCAAAAGAGAAAAAAACTATGGGAAGCTAGACGCGTGGACGGGCCGGTCCGAGGGATGGTAAGGGAAACAAACACCCAACCCAACGGATCCCACACGCCGAATTCCGACTAGCTGCCGCAAGGTTTACGTACGTATTAAATTGTGATATATCGAGAAGAGGCGTAGATAGGGTTGGTTGAAGGCGAACGTAACGGGTATCAGTCAAGAGGGTCGTGGCGGAAAGTACAGTCGTCACCTTTGAGACACTTTCCTTCCTTCCAGTATCTGCATGGGACCAGACCTGCTTTGGGCTTTTGGTGATAATGTTAGTCTGTTTCCATCAGAAAAGTTGGGCGACCGATAGGGGAATTAACATACATGTTTCTTATGCTTGAAGTCCCCATTCATGCGGGAACGTTTGTAGCCATGTCCGGTATTGTCCTGGTTATCATACCCACCATGCCCATCGCGCATCCGCTTTCTGTCCGAGTCTTCATAGTACGGCGCATGCTGTTGTTGTTGAGACTGATTGTACCCAAGAGACTGAGAGGCTGGTTGTGTGGGGGCAGATGGGTTTTGAAACTGGGAAAGGATCGAGGCAAGGTTTGGCGGTGGCTGGGAGGTTTGACCCTGGGGGAAAGCCGGGGCGACTTGCTGGAGCTGCTGTTGTGCGCTCATGACAGCGAGAAGTGCTTGGAAATCTATGCCCCCTGTCTGGCCGGGTTGTGGGATTTGGGGCAGTTGGGGCAGTGGGGGCATGCCGGCTTGTCCTTGGCCGGGGAATTGGGCAAAGGTTTTCTCGAGATCGGATGCTGGTGCTTGTGATTGAGCTGCCTGAGGCGCCTGTTGTGGTCCCTGCTGAATGATTTTAAGTAAAGAAGCGATGTCGACCGGGCCGGAAGTTGGAACGGCTGGTGCAACTGGGGCAGCAGGGGGTGGTGGAGCTCGCGCAGCAAAGTATTTTGCCGCTCGTGACTATTTAACAAGTACGTCAGATGATGTCGACAAATGAAATAGAATAAGTGGTAAATACCTTTGTTCGATCGTTGGGTTCCCCGAATGGAACTTCGGGACTATATGGCTCGTCTGCGTCCGGTGCGGGTGGCTCTTTGGGAGAGATCGGTACGTCAGCCGGAGACGTGTGGAATACGCTCAAGGTATTAGCCTCGCGTTGTTCCTGAGCGAGCCTCTCGGGACTGTCAGGAGTTTGAGTGCCGCCTCTTTTGATGAAATTTCTGCGACGTTCCTCAGGATCGAGCTCGCTGAAGTCGATTGCTAATCAGAAGTTAGTACAAAGGTCCATGGTTAGGGCAAAGGTATTGCGAACATACATGACGCGAGAGCATAGGGGAACAAGGTTTCCTCTCTGGCTTCTGGATCATCGTCGTCATCCAGATCATCCAGGTCCCGATGAAGCTTGAGCGTTCTTCCTTCGCCCCCCACATCGCCCACATCCCGCATCATACTATCATCATGGCCAATCTCCTCCTCGGGATCGTGGGTGAAAAGGCGAACTTCGGTCAATACGTTATCTGGCTTCCAGCTGACCCGCAGCTTTCGACGCTCTTCCTTTCGAAGACGCGTTTTCCGTTCCTCCTCTGTCTCCGGGGGGGCATCCTCTACAGGCTGACTTGGCGTTGTCTCTTTTGGTCTTGTCAAATCAGCCATGGTTTCAGAGAATGAAAAGGCTGGTTTGGGAGCAGCTGGGGGCGGAGTTGGTTTTTGTTCGGGGGCAGAGCTGTAATTGTCAGTAAGAGTCTGCAGGCAGGGAATAGTAGAGGAAACATACTTGGCTTTCTCCTTGGCGGCGGCAGCACGCGCGGCATTGGAAGTCCCTGGCTTTTTAGAAGCAGACATTAAGCTACTAAAAAGGCTGGGTGTCGGTTTCGGAACAACCATGTTGGCTTTCGGCCTAGGAGGTGCTGGATTTACAGACCCTGCCGTGGATTTAGGATCCTGAGTCGGAGCCGTTGCCCGTTTCGCGGTTGCTGTGGCAGTAGGTTTGGCAGGAGGCTTTGAATTGGACGGATTGACCACTCGCTTGGTCGAAGGCGATCCACCGCTATCTGGCTCCCGCGGTCTCTTTGTGCCCGCGTTCGCGAGATCGGGGGGGTTCCTAATGACGATTTCGGGATGCATTGGCACCATGTTCGGTTCATAGAATGCACCATCCTGCTTCGCTAGGGCCTTGGCCATCTCCGCCTTTCTTTTTGTCGATTCAGCGGCATTTGATATAATAGTCTGGGCCAGCTCCTTAATAACGTTTCCTCCCTTCTTGACGAATCGGGTAAGGATCTTGTCGTTCTTGGTCTTTTCAAGCATTGCTTGGTCCATGGTTATGAATTTTGTCATCAACTGTCCCTTGGGTTAGCGTATCACATATGCTACGGCGCATGGAAGGGAAACGGTAACTCACCTTGAGAATATTCACGGTTAGAGGGCCATCGCTATCGGCCGCTGTGTGTCGATCAAGGAGAAACGAATATAGCGCAGAGACGATAATTGGGTGTTCCCCGAGCCTAATGTGTTTATTATGAGTATATTCAACGTAGAAAAAAGTAGGCAACAGTAAATGATTTCACGTGCAACAAAGAACCAGGGACGGGATGGACGCCAGATACGGGGGGGTATTGATATGACACAACCCAGCAACGCCAAATGGTGTATATATCACTGCATTTATGGGTGCTGGGTGTTCGGGTGTGGGAGTGGGGTTGGTACAACTATTTTGAACAGAATGTAGAGGCTGGCGCTTCAATTTCATAGGCCATTTAAGCTTCATACACTTGCCGCATAGCAACTTCTCCCTCGTCAATTCTAAACATTAGAAGTGATCGCGTTCGCTTGAAGCCTTAATATGGCAGGAACATGCTCGTTTGTCCGAACTCGACATTATTACATAAAACATATCTTCATTCTTCTTGATTTTTTGCCCCTGGTTTTTCCGTGTCCGTTTTGGGTCCATCCATCTACTATTGTGTAACAATAACATTCGACAGGTTGGGGAATAGAGAACGAGTTGGACATACCTTTGTATAATTGCTGGGTGACCGTTTTCCATGGCAGTGGTAACGATCAAATCTATGAGACGTCGTTGTAGGGCCACTTCCTTTCTTAAGGTAGAAGATTTTTCATCTAGGTTCTGGTTCTCCGCCGCCTTTAAAGCTTCGCTTTTCGCTTTCCATGTATCCCGGATACCCTTAACAAGGTCCGAAAACAACGTCAATGCGTTCCTTACCGTGGCTATCGTGGGCTGCTTGTTTCTAGGCGACCAAACAGACTTCGTAGTATCGTACTTTATCCCGCCTTCGACATCAAATGGGCGCAGTGGGGGGAGAGGAAACGGCTCGTCCGCCACCTCAAGGTCTGATGAACCGTCTGAATCGCTACTATCGGAACTTGTTGAGGCATCATTTGGTCGTGAGGCCAGTTGGGCCAGGGTCTTGCCAGCGGCCTTGCCAATAGCCTTTTTAGCACGATCTCGCGCTTTTTCTGCCTCATCTTTCTTTTTTCTTTTCGCTGGAGGCTTATCCGTCTTGGCTGCTGCTACACAACTGTTAATAAACTACGCTCGGACAGTGACCACTGGGTAAATAATCATACCTTTTTTGGGCTTTTTTGCTATAGGAGCGCTTTGAGGAAGTGGCTGCAAATTACTGAGGGTATGATTGGTGCCAATCAAGCGCGGTGCCATATCTGCGCTATAAGTATTGTAGAATCTACCATGGTAGGGTTAGCACATATTCTAGACACGAATTAGAATGGAGAAAGCCTTACTCGGAGACTGGACGACTGTTAAGGTGGGCAGGATTAATGGCGAAGTACTCATTTGGGGAAGAGCCAGGTTGCATGCCAGAATTCTGGTGTGCAGAGAGGAATTGCGGGTCAATGGTGTTATGATAAGGCGGGTTCAGATGTCGAGTCTGATAACCATTCTGTATATTGATTTGATTTTCCTATGGACTATTTAGAAAACATCCTATAGTTAAAAGAGGGGATTCGACGACATACCTGCATATCCCTTTGCAAGGGTGCTGGCCGCTCATAATTCTGTAATGGGCTCCGCGCTCGAGCAGGGGCGATTTGCGGCTGGTGATTCACCCGCTGCAACTCGACTGCAGGGGATTGAGTAAAGGTGTTCTGATTTTGAGCGGGAGGATTTGTATAAAAGGTTTGGGGATCGAAAGAGTAAGACCGGTACTCAGGGGCAGAGGGAGGTTGTTGAGGAGACTCGTATGTCGGGTTTGGCTGCTGGAACTGAGAAATAGGATACTGGGCAGATAAGGGGTAATTCTGCTGCGACTCTTGCACCATCTGAGGCTGCAACGAAGGGCGCTGCCATTGTTGTGGTGGTTGCGAGTATAGATCCGCTGGTGGCTGATGCGACTGGGCAGAGCCAGGCGTTGGGAAAACCGTGTCATCCCAACCGATTCCGAACGGCTGGTTTTCTAGTTGGTTGGAGCCATACAGAGGATCAACCCAGTAATCTCCGGAATAGGAGCCGGGAGCAGGGTGAGGAGCAGGTGAAGGGTTTGGATTTGAAGACGACTCCATGACAGGCTGTCTATGACTTTATCTGATAGAGTTTGGATGAGGGTTGCGCTGATCACGTGAGCCAACCCAGACAGAAGAAGGTCTGTGCGTTCCAAGGTTGTGCAGTTGCCGCTTTTAGAGACAGATCAGCTGACCGGGTCCAAGGGCCTAACCTTAACTGGCTAGCGTGGGAGGGCGAGGTGAGCCAAACTCTTTTAGGGAACGCCCGCCTGAGCCGCAACGCACCGCAAAGTTTGATCCTCCCGTCTAATGAGATGGGTGTGCTCGCTGCTCAGCTGGCTGGCCGGTGGGTCTGCTCCTTGGTGCGGGCGCAGGTTGCAACTTGCCAGTTGGGCCGCAATTCTCTTCTTTTGCGGTTGGGTTTGGGTTGGTTTTGTTAGGGACGTTAAGGGCCAGAAGGGCAGGCCATTTATATCAACCAGTGCTTCCAACCAACCAATGTTAGACGTTAAAATGAGAAATATAGACAGGAAGACAAACGAGAGCGTGTGCGTAGGAGCAATAGGCTGGCTTACTTTGCCCTCCTGACCGAGTGCTGCCGGGGTGTTGATTTGGGGTTGTTGTCGCTCTTTAATTGAGGGATTTCTGCTGCAACATAGAAAAACCAGTAATACACCACAAGCCAAAAAGTACAGGGCAGCTTCCACCACAGCAGCCGTCCAGATTGCCAATATTCCTCCCAAGTTGTATTGTATTGCCTTTGTTCCTCACTGCCTGTCCAGCCGTAATATGCCTGGAGCCTTGTTCCTTCGCGGTATCCTCCCAAGGCCACCAAACCCACGCGACCGGGCCAGTTTCCACAGCGCTTAATCCACGGAGCAAAGCCCGCACTTCAGACTTTCAGCTTAGTAGCATAGAGAATGCCTTTACGATGAGAATTCAGCAGGTGACGGGGGTGACAACGAGGAGAAAGGGGATGATGGGGGTGAAGGGCTGGGGTGAGGTTGATGTGCGAGGAAGACGGAGCGTCAAGCCAGGAAGTCGTCGTTGGGTTGTTTTTGTCACCCGCCACCGGCCCGTTTCATCTTCCGGTCGCACGTGATCCCCGCCCCGCGGCGCCGGAACAACAGCTGCCCCGGCCTGGATTACGTCAGCACTGCTCCACGACACTCCAACCATGGGGAAACGATATTGAGATCTGGCGACAGCGAGCCCGTCCAGATTGCATGTCTCCGCTTCTACAGTTCATTGATCGGGCCCTGCTCCGATAGCGAGCTTGAATGGCATCTAGCACTTTATTTTGGAACCACAACAACGTCTAGCTAATTCCCGCGGCCGAGAACTCCTCGTCGCAATCACGCCGAATCCACGTATACACCTCCAAAGCCCCCCCGCTGGCATATAGCTCCTGATGGCGTCCCCTTCGCTCTCTCTTCGGGAGAGACAGATTGGTATGTCTAGATTCCCCAATATCTGTCAAAGACTGAGCTAAACTCCGCCCCCATGTAGCTTCGATCAAAAAGATCCTTAATCTTAACCATGACGCTCCCAACCAGCCCGACTTCCACGGCGACTCCGCTTCCCCAAACGGCCTCATCCACTCAACACCCATCCTAAACGAGGATGGTGACCCTATATGGAAAGTCCTCGTCTTTGATAACTTGGGTCGCGATGTTATAAGCAGTGTCCTCCGGGTAAACGATCTCCGGAGCTGGGGCGTTACTATCCATTTGTATGGGCACCCCCCTGTGTATTATTCTATTCTGTGTATGGTACTAATCCTTGGCCTAAGAAATATCAACTCTCCTCGATACCCGATCCCTGACGTTCCTGTCCTCTACTTCGTGGAGCCAACCCCATCGAATGTTCAACTTATTACTTCAGACCTGGCAAAAGATATTTACTCCCCCGCCTACATAAACTTCATATCCTCCGTACCACGACCCCTCCTAGAAGACTTCGCCTCGCAAATAGCTTCCACCGGTACATCAGACAAAATCGCCCAGGTTTTTGATCAGTACTTGAATTTCATTGTTGCTGAACCAGATCTGTTCAGCTTAGGCATGGGAAAGGACATGTACTGGAAGATCAATAGCTCGGAAACTTCGGATGAGGAATTGGATAATTCTATTGATAGGATTGTCAGCGGTTTATTTAGTGTCAGCGTCACAATGGGTATGCCTACACCCCGTATTAGCCCCTCAGGGCCTTTCTCTTTTGCTGACTTTGACAGGGTCAATTCCAATAATCAGATGCCCAAAAGGGGGGGCGGCAGAGTTGATCGCGACGAGGCTTGATCGAAAACTAAGGGACCATATATTAAATTCCAAAGATAACCTATTCTCTGGAGGAAACCAACGGCAAGGTGTTGGCGTTCCGTCGAGTCGGCCGGTCCTCATCATCGTGGATCGTAATGTGGATTTGGTACCGATGCTGTCCCATTCGTGGACTTACCAGTCGTTGGTGCACGACGTTCTGAAAATGCACCTCAATCGTATCACAGTGGAAACACCCGTGGACGAGTCCAACCCAGCCAGAGGAACGACGAAACGATCGTATGATTTGAATGTCAATGACTTCTTTTGGAACCGTAACGCTGGCGTTCCGTTCCCACAGGTTGCAGAGGACATCGATGCTGAACTCACGCGATACAAAGAAGACGCCAACGAGATCACGAAAAAGACTGGCGCTTCCTCTATCGAGGATCTACAAAACGATACCGGCGCATCCGCGCAACACCTTAAAGCTGCCATTACTTTGCTACCCGAACTGCGAGAACGCAAGGCAATCCTCGATATGCACATGAATATTGCGACAGCCCTCTTGAAAGGGATTAAGGACCGGCAATTAGACAACTTCTTCCAGCTCGAGGAAAACATCACCAAACAGAACAAGACGCAAATTCTCGAGCTATTATGCAACCCTGACGGAGGCACAAACCCAATGGATAAACTGCGGCTCTTTATAATATGGTTCCTAAGCACAGAAATCGATCTTTCCAGGGCAGAAATGAATCGCTTTGAAGAAGCTCTCACTCAAGCTGGCTGCCCGGACATCAGCGCCGTGACATACGTCAAAAGAGTGCGTGAGATTACTCGCATGACGATGATGACCACAGCATCGGCAGCCGCACCCCAACAACCATCCTCGGATCTTTTTCGCGGATTTTCCTCTCTCTCCAATCGTCTGACAGATCGAATCACCTCCGGCGCTCTTGGTGCCAACTTCGACTCGCTCATCTCCGGTGTCAAAAATTTCCTTCCCGTAAACAAGGACCTGACTCTAACCAAAATTACCGAATCCATCATGGACCCAGCCACTGCATCCAGCTCCGCCATCGCGAAAACAGAGAACTACCTCTACTTTGATCCACGCAGTGCAAACGCCCGAGGCGCCATGCCCCCTGCTGCTTCATCCCGCAACCAACAGGGCAACATGCCCGGCGGGCTTGGTGGCAGTGGCCCTGGCACCGGCGCCAGCTTCGGCCAACGGCGGCAAGGATTCAGCGAGGCCATCGTCTTCACAGTCGGTGGCGGAAGCATGGATGAGTATGGGAATCTCCAGGACTGGGCACGGCGGACAGGAGGGCAGTCGCCATCCGGCGCTGGTGGCTCAGCCCAAGGCGGTGGAGCCACCGGCGGAGGAGCATCTGGTACTTCAGCCGCTGCAACCCGACGCGTCGTATATGGGAGCACGGATCTAGTTAACTCGGTAGACTTCTTAACGGAAGCGTTATCGAAGCTCGGGAAAGAAAATTAACCAGTACTTTCAACCATGTGTATACTATACCCGCCCTTGTCCTGGCTTCGTTTTCCTTCACTTATTCTATGTTTTCTTTTTGCTTGGACCTCGTGTCCCGTTTTTTTACTTTTTAATATAGCATCTTGCAAAATAGCAATCGATACAGCGACTAAGCAATAATCAACCGATAGCATTATCATCTCATCCATTCATGAATCTCTGCAGGGCGGTATATATATATATCTTGCGCTACGAAAATTAACTCAGGGAAATATACAATTTCATCTGTATAGTCATGCATGGCTACTTAGGTATGCTGGAACACAACTAACCGGTAGTACCTAGCTCGCTTGTCCAGCAGGACGGACGATCGATTCTGATCGAGATCAACCCCGCACATAAATATATAGTTAACTTTTTATAAATATTCGTAGCGATCTGGAACGATCTCCCTAGTTTGTTTCACAGCCATCCCCACGGGATTCCATGTGCGGGTTGTAATGTTTGCCTCATCCGCTATTAATCTCCCTGCTAAGGAAATATAGAAAGATATAAACTGGACACGGCTATAGCACTATGCGCAATGACGATGTCTGTATAGCTCAGGTTGTTTTACGGTGCGGGGTTGGAAGGTAACTAGCGGCAGGGATGCATAGTAGATGAGAGATATTAACCAGTTAAGGAGAAGTAAGGATCCAATATAGTGTCATGAGGCGAGGACTTTGTGCGGCTATATCGGACCCTTTCCCAGCATATATCTACCAGCAAGGTGAATAGCCCCGCTCCTTGGGAAGGAGGGACAGGGCCAAGGGGGGAAGAGCATGCACCATCGATTGATATACATCTATATAACCTCCATTAATCAAGCAGTCCCTGCAGATCCATGCGGAATTGGTCGTAGTCAGATGTCAGACCGGCTATCTCGTGTATCTCCACAGTGTGCAGGTGAACGATGTCGGGGATGTCATGGCAGAGAGGTCAACTGAATCTTATGTTTGAGAACTAGGGTTTGTGGATCCTATATCGAGAGAGATCGATTGTAAATAAAACGGCAGTGAAACCAAATATGTCGTCATCTATGTTCTTCAAAGGTCAGCTAGGAAATGAAGATTATGTGGTTGTATGCAATAGCGGAGAAGAATATGCGAAACGTGATGTTTAAACACTTATGTCGGGAAGGCCCATAGAGTTGAGCTCCCTTTATCTCTTCATACTCAGGCGCACGATCTGACAGAATATTTGAGACTGTTTTATCGATTGAATTGTCGAAGGGATAACATGGTATGTGAACCGGTAGGTCGAAGCCACCGTCCCTCCAGGACATTTCGACACGCATACTCCATATGCAATCTGGTCGCGCTTAGTTGCCATGCATGGACAGCAGTCGCAAGATCCATCACGTCAGATGCTCTTGTTCAACAATCCGTCCATATGACGGCTCCTCTGCTCCCGTCGGCCATGATCTTCGCGCATATAATAACCCCTGCAGGTCTGTTATATATTCGGAGAATATAGTTAAATAATATCAAGAGAGATGCAGAGCCGCATACCAACAATATAGAAATATAAATAGCCAATAATGCGGATATTTATTGCAGCTCGGGCCAGCTGTAGTCTGCCGTTCACAGAACCATGGAAAATCATTGCTCAAACAATGTCTGTTGCTGCCAGTGGAGACGAGTTCAAGAGAAAATAACCAAACCCTGCATGTAGGGTGATCTGGAGAACTCCAACGGCAGAGTGAACCATGGAGCATGGAAGAAGCAATTAAATAATAGGCTCATCCAAGAACTATCTTCTGGATTCGAGGGGGGGTTGTATTGGAGCTGCAGTTGTCGTCGGTTAGCGACAGGTGCCATCAGAACAGAGTATCATTGCACTTCGATATTCTGACCACATTGGCTGCGGTCATCCAGCGGCTTATAGTTTAGGTAAATATTAAAGCCCGATATCTGAATGGGTTGCTGATCTTGAACTGTAGAAAAGCCTGCTGTTGCAAGCACTCAGTGGTGCGAACTCGACATCCGCCACATAACTCATCGTGTATGCAAGGAGGGTTATGTCGATTGGGACGTTATTTTGGCCTATGCGTTAGGTTATTCCTATTTTTAAGCTGGCATTGCTTAACGTAGCTGAGAAGCTCGGAAATATGACATATCTCGCGTCTTTCTGTGCCTCGTGTAGCCTCCTTGCATGCAGAAGACATAGTGCCTGGGCTCGTCCAAAGACTCGTTGCAAGCGTACGAGGCACTAGCAAATGTTGTGCGAGAGAGGACTCGAATTGCCAGGGGCTTGGTGCATGTTTCGCACGTTTCAGCGGCTGCTCCTGTGGCTGCGGAATGTATGGCCAGCCACGCGGCTTGGTGGAATCTAGCGGATGGAAGGCGATACACGAAGTGTATCTTCATCCAAATGACTCCCGTCGTCCCCCGAGGAGAGGAATTTGCTGAAGGGCGAGGCCATGGTCTGTAGATTGTTGTTTGTATAAAATAGGGGTATGGCCGCAAGCTGCGAGGTGAAGTTAGGGCACGGGCAAAACTAGTTAGGGCAAACTAGCTCCTTCAGGGGCATGGGTAACTAACTTAAGCGACAACCTTGGAAATCTTATCGCAACGACATCAAACTTGATCAAAGTCGGACAGGCTGTCTCCCAGCTCGAGAATTTCCGGTCTAAAACCTCGCACATATATCTTGAGTCTCTCAAACTAATACCCACATCAGGTAAGCCTTGTCCCGCGCATCAGACTCGGAGTAATGCTCTAGTCGGGCAAGGGATGCATCTCAGCTCTCGCTGCTCAATTAGTTACCGTGGCGGGCGCCGTCCTGTTACTCATTCTTTTATTCCATCCTTCCTCGTGTCAGTAAGTGTTCTTTGCATTCCTCTTACATTTGGGGCGTCGAATGGTCAAATGCTCCAGCCTATTATTGGCTCTTCGTTGGGGGCCTTTGTGTCTCCAGAATCCTGGGCGCCTGCAGCTGAAGCAAAAGGGCTGGCTTCCTTGCCACCTCCTGCGCGCACTCCAAACTATTTGGTCTGCGTTCGTTGGGTATGGTTTGCTGAATCGTTGGGTTTTCTCGAAGTTTGACTGGATATGTGCTGACATTTTATTGCCATTGAACCTGTTTTGGTTGCTATTCAACCTCTCATTTCATTGTCTAAAATCCATACCATATCCCCCGGTTTGGTGTATCCCACAGGGAAGGACGATCACGTCTTCGCCTCCACCTGCACTCCTACCTTAGCCTCATCTCACGGCCTTTTCAAGTTATCTCCGGGGTTTAGTTGTTGCATACACCTTGTGCTCCAAAAGACGCTGCTCTGTGGTCCTGTCGACTTTCATGGATTCTTTCCATCTCCCAGCAATGGCGCTCGAGGAAACCCTACCCAGCCGAAGATAATGGAGCTGAACAGCCCTACCGGCCGGGACGTTCGCTGGGATCCCCTTCCAGATCCGCGCATTCGGAAAGCGTGAAGCAGAGATGCAGGAAGCAATTCTAAGGATTCCCGTCGTGCGACTGAGGAGACAGCCATCTCTCGCATTCTGAATAATTAGCCTGCATAGATATCTGGCTTAACATCTTACCACTGAAATTGGGTTTGCCGCGCTATCCTTATTTTGGGGATCGCCTTTGCTGCCCAGGTGGACCCCAACCAGTCAGGATATCTAACCGTCTACGCGGGGTTCTCAGTTATTCGGCGTTTCAACAACCATGCGACAAGATATACGGAACAGCCGTCACCTTCGTTGTCGGCCCTGTGGCCCCGTCACATCGAGTCACATGGAATCGCCTTTCCGCTGGCACTTCATTCCATACACATGTCCTCCCTATCCTAGGAAAGAAAGTACAGCATATACGAGGAGAGCATGGTTGGTTCGCTTCCAGTGTGGTTAAACTCCTGCTGCCGCACAAAATACATCTATCCTGTCTTGACCACTTAGGGGGCAAGCTCGCCTATGACCCGTTCAAGGCCGCTCTTGTCCCGATTCCGTCCTTTCCGATCCTTTTTTCCCAAGTAGCTACCCCGCCTACGGCGAAATAATTTGCTAGAGCTGCATTGAAGTTGTCATTTTTGTGTCTACTTGTCCTCCGAATCCCGCCTTACCTGTTCCCAGTCTGAATATCCCAGCATAGCACCGCTTCCTTTTCTGTCCAGTGGACTTGGTGCGATGGAAATTAATTTCTCAGTTTCCCTCTCTCAGGAAGCCGAATATCATATAATTCATAGGGCCGTCGGCATTTAATTTGGCCCAACTTCTTTTGGCTTTGGATATCGAGGCCTGATTTGACCACGACCACCATGGCGTGCCTCCCCGGTTAAGTCTCTGATTCGAGTCCGGCGGTACAAGACCGAATAGCGATGTATTAGTGTGCAACGGCATATGAAAATATTAACCTAAATCTTACTTACCATGGACTTGGGATTGGGGTCATTTGACAGCATCCATACCCCGGGTCTAATATCCAGCAACATCTTATGCATTTCGACTGTTTAGTGTCAATCCACTAACCAACATCCATTTTTCATGTTGGTTGGACACGCTGTCCATGATTTACATACGCCTCCTGAACCCTGAACGCAATTTTATCACATTATTCACGTGGGATCTGGTGTGTAGGTAGGGTAGTTGCCTTTGTCTAAGCCCGATTTTTGTTTTGGTTGGACGACTGCTATTGAGAAATGGTATGACTTCGATTGACACGTTATACTTCGGTTGCCTCGTCTATTCCAATACTGGTAGAATATTTACATTCTTATTTCGACCTCTTTCGACCTCGCACTGCCTCCCCTGTCCGTGAGTTATCCAATGCTACCCCGCCCAACATCTTGGTAATTTTGGGGAACTACAGACCTGACCGCTTTTTCTTTTCTTTCCTCCCTGCCAATAACCCCGTTGACGAGTTAAGCGGACTGCCTGGTAGGAAACCCGGACCCCGGAAATGAGATCATCATTCTTGTCCTCCTGATCTATTACTGGGCCGCTGCTATTCAGAAACCCCTCTACCCCACCGATGTGCCCGCTAAATTTCTCAGGCATATTATATCCCGCGCCACTGCCCTGGTGCCACTACATGGACCAAGACATTGCTATTGTCACATATTTCTTAATCTTATCTTTGTTGATATCCGGGAATCCGATTGGACGGATCCGGAGCTTACTCGGGAATTGGGCTCTGCCGCCGAAAGAAAAGCATATAAGGCCGTTCAATCCGCCTAATTCCCTCTCAAGAAACCCAGTCGCACCAGTATACACTACCTATATTCATCATTGCTTTAAAACCCACCCGAGAAACCGATACCTACATAGCAGCCCCCGTCCACTCCGTTGGGCTGATCCCAACATTGTACCTACCTCGGTCTTCTACCCTCTTTTGACACTAGATATTAGCACATCTTTTGAAAACACGACTGCGCATTTCTGAAAACCGGTTCCTCTCCGTCCATCAATCTCTATTACCCAAACACATACCCAACTTCAACCTCCGGCCACGGTCTCAGAATGCCCTGCATCTCAAACAATACACCCCCATATGGAGCGAATTTCAATTGTGGTCAATGCTCCCATGGGAAGGTACCCCAAACCTGCCCCCATTGCGCTGGACATGCACCGCGGTATGTCTCCTTACTCTGGAACCCCTATTTAAATGTTCCCCCATCATGGCACTTCCCTTCCCCTTTAAACGGCCACGGCCATATAATACAGCACATTCAAGGAGATCTGACTGTTCTTCAGAGGTAATACCGCTTGCACTGGCTGCAACGGAACGGGCATTTGTTACGCTTGTCCCAACTGTTCCCCAAGAAAATCCGTTTCTGGATCTCCACCCTTTCGTGAAAATACGGTAAACGCCTCGGAGAGGGGCGATCTGCCCGGTTCGACTTCTGCCGGTAGCCATGACCAGGGGGGAGTGCAAAATAACAGGCGATAAAGTGCATGCACCGCAAACTGTGGCTACCTATCCTATATGAGTCTAACGATTTATGTCACGTTCAGTTTATCTACTTTCTTGCCTTAGATGGGTTCTATCTTCTTGAAATTGGGCCGCAGAATTACTGTTCTATGCAGCCATCGATTCCACCCCCGCTTGCATGGTTTCCTTTCATCCTGGCTTTCACTTCAGAAATCATTGCTTGTTCATTCCCCTCTTTCTCAACATCGAAACCCTTATTCCTCGGCTCCTAAATCTGTGTCTTCCTTCCTTTGAGTTTTGCGTTTTGGCCATCTCTCCGCCGCTTATTCATTTCTTTGTTTCCCGCGGCGTTCTTTGCAAATGCATTACAAATTATTTGGCACCGCCGCATATATATGGCCCCAAGGGATAACATGGGAACGGAACACGGCGCATGGGTTTTGGTATCCGGTTTGTTATTTAGGACAGGACGGGAGAGGACCGGTAGGAGTGACGGATTGGTATCTGCACTCTCTTGGATTTAAATTTAGGGCGTTCTACTCTTTTGTTCCTTCTCAATTGTTGTTATATTTAAACAGTTGCCGGCTTGAATCCGACTCGCTCAGGCTGCATTCTTATACTATGAAACATACGATCGTTACTAGATCTCCATAACTCTACTCCATATCTTATCCCAGTTGCATAAAATCGGGACCTAGCAGATACCGGGAGACTACCTCGCTTACACCACATCGGCAATAGTTCTCAGAAGCCTAGATGAATCGAGTCCATCGTTCAATCCATCCCGCATAACCAATCTTCGCCCGGCACATGCCGAGGACGGAATCCCCCGTCTACGGGAGCGGGAGGGGACAACGCTATATCAAAAACCTGAGGCCGTGACGTGTTGTCAGGCGACGGACGCCGAACGATAGTTACCAATCCGCATCTCTATTCATAGAAACGATACGCAAAGCTAACGCGATCCCCGCTTGAAACCGATTCCCTTCTTCTTTGTTTCGAAATGTCTCCAAATTTGCATGCCAGAGAACAGTTGTTTGGCCAGTTAATGTGACTGATAAGATTACGTCAGGGCATGGGATTTGGTGGCGCCTGCGTGGCGGACGGCTGGAGCGAGGGACTGGGGCCGTCCAACTGCATCGGGGGTTGAGGATTGGTTCGGAGGATTTGAGACGGGAGGGAAAGGCTCGCTTCCGCTGCGAGGTGGCGCAAATAGACGGTTAGCCCGTTACGAGGGATGGTAAATATCCGTCGGCACGGGAGGGGATGAATGGGTTTTCTAGTACATATTTGCTGCAATGTCTGGAGAATTGCAAGGATAGCCTGCAGCGCTGTGTTACATTAAACAAAGGCGGTATATAAAATTAAACTAAAAAGGAAACTTCGCCGCAGGAGGAGCTGGGAATCATCAAACTGCAGAAAAATCTCGCATTTTTAAATAATATAGTTGCGTATATAGATCGCATAGCGTCATGCGCCCGAAATTCCAATCCTTGCCCAGTATCATTGCCAACAATAGACTCCGCCCAGACTGTGCCATAAACGCCGTACATTCCAAAATGTTCCAGGGATTTGCTACTTAATCGGCAAGCCTGCATTGTCGGAGCTCGGTTAGCAGAGGCTCAAAGATGAGTAGCTTGTGGGGAGCAGCAACCGGGGACGATTAGCGTACCGATAGCTAACCAGAGTATCAACACGATGATTACTGGTACTGAAGCTCCTGAGCTGCACCTTTTCTCCGTTTTTAATCTCCTTCGCATCGCTGTCGCCCCATTCCATGGGGACTTCGGAATCCGCATCTGCATAAACTAGCACGTTGAATGTGCAATTGCCGTCGAGGACGGGGAGGAATGTCACGGACGCGGTGATCTGGCGAAAGATGGCTTGGATTTCTTCTTGGATTTCCTTCTCAGACTTATCAGGGGGAGGAGTCGAGTTGGGGTCCATCGTTCTAAGGTTCATTCGCCTTGAATCAGCTGCGAACAAGTCATGCGCAGATGCAGCGTGGGGGTTATGTAGCATACGCTGGTGTGGCATTTTCATTATCCGGCGATGCTTTCTGGGAGGACCGGCTTCGCGAGGACTTCTGGTTAAATATTTGGACCTATCAATGAACCCAAGCCATGTTAGTCCAGCAGGCATCGGGGTATGGGGGAAGTGGATAGTAGATGCCATACGTCGAATTGCCATCTCTCAACATGTTCGCCGGTTTCCTTGCTGGTGATGACAATAACGAGTTTGGATATCTTGCCGCCAATCATCCACTTGTTCAACTGCGACATGATTTTCTTGATGTACGCTTTGACTTGGTCATCCGCAGAGACTAGGTAGGTTCTTGTTAACAAGCCGAACGGGGCGAGGTCAGACGATCCACCAACCAAGCATATTGAGCCCATATTTCTTGACGCTGTGATCCTTTATCAGCCCCGGCCCAAATCCATCGTCCAATTACTCTATAGGTATGCGCTCACGCTGTGAAATCGTCTGCAGGGTACACCCCTCGTTGGAACCTAGCAGTTGGTTAGACCTGCGTTGGGAGCGGTAGACGCGGGTTGAACGCACAATATGGAGTGGATCGAGTATTCAAACTGCCCACATCAGCACCCATCCATCAGCTATCTGGCAGCCCTACTCACAAACTCCGCGACTAGTTTTGAAGATCCTACAATTCCGATTGTTAGTGACCATTGGGCGCCGCGAGACGGGTTTTACTGGCTCACCTTTCAACGACAACTTGTGCACTTTTGATTTATCCTTTGGCGCAGACATCTCGAAAAAGCGGTGATTATGGGGACTGGACTGGAATAGAAAATCGCGTGTTCAGCGTGCTGGATTGCGGCCGTCGTGTGGTGATTGAGAAATCGGCGGTGATTGTTTACGGTTGTCGTCGCTGTAGCAATAATGATGACTAAGCACCCTGACCGGCGCTCGGCAAACCTTCCCGCAGAGCCGCATTTTTGTCTATCCAAAATCTTCGCGGACTCGACAACATCTCGTCAGTAGCCACCACGACGTCCGCCGCATCTCTCGCCCTCGCTTCATGCCAATGCAACTATCCAGATGCGAGGATGTCTGCAGTCAGTCAGATGGCTGACCTCAGCATTGCGGCAGCCGCAGTCACAGGCCGTCGCCCAGTCGCTCCCGTTTACTAGCTCCCAATATCGCATCTTCCACTCCTCCGCCCGCCGCCATGCGCAAGCTGTCAAACCGGTGTCGGATCTCGAAAAGCGCATTGCGGCTATCCCAATTGATCGGTTCAGGAACTTTTGTATCGTTGCCCATGTCGACCATGGCAAAAGCACGCTCTCCGACCGACTTCTCGAACTTACCGGCACCATTCAACCAGGATCGAACAAGCAGGTTCTAGACAAACTAGATGTCGAACGTGAGCGTGGCATTACTGTGAAAGCGCAGACATGTACAATGCTATACAACCACAAGGGCGAGGACTACCTGCTTCATCTCGTCGATACCCCTGGCCATGTCGATTTCCGCGCGGAGGTGTCACGGAGTTATGCAAGTTGCGGGGGTGCATTGCTTCTTGTCGATGCTAGCCAAGGAGTCCAAGCTCAAACGGTAGCGAATTTCTACCTTGCTTTCGCAGAGGGTCTACAGCTAGTACCGGTTATAAACAAGGTCGACCTTCCATCTGCGGACCCTGATCGGGCATTAGAACAGATGGCCAACACCTTCGAATTGGATCCGAAGGCTGCAGTTTTGGTTTCAGCTAAAACCGGCTTGAATGTTGCAAAACTCTTACCAACAGTGGTGGAACAAATTCCAGCGTATGTTCTCCCCTTTTACTCTCTAGGGGACCACAAAAATTATCTAACTGCCTACACCCCATTATAGGCCAGTGGGAGACCATACCAAGCCCCTTCGCATGCTTCTTGTCGATTCGTGGTACTCGTCCTACAAAGGGGTTATCCTTCTCGTTCGCGTGTTTGACGGTCAGATTCAAGCTGGCGATCAAGTTGTATCTTTTGCGACAGGACTCAAATACTATGTCGGCGAGGTCGGAATCATGTATCCTAACCAAACACCACAGTCCGTGCTCCGTGCCGGGCAAGTGGGGTACATATATTTCAATCCCGCCATGAAGCGCAGCCAGGAAGCCAAGGTTGGCGACACTTACACCACGGTTGGATCCGAGAAACTGGTTAAACCTCTTCCCGGATTCGAAGAACCGAAATCCATGGTCTTCGTTGCGGCATATCCTGTGGATGCCAGTGATTTCCCTCATCTAGAGGATAGCATCAATCAGCTACTCCTGAACGATCGCAGTATAACAGTGCAGAAAGAGTCATCGGAAGCATTGGGTGCTGGCTTCCGACTTGGCTTCCTTGGAACCCTTCACTGCTCAGTTTTCGAGGATCGTTTGCGACAGGAACACGGTGCGAGTATCATTATTACGCCACCAACCGTCCCGTTCAAAATACTGTGGAAAGCCGGGAAAGAGGAAGTCATCACTAACCCTGCCCATTTCCCTGAAGAAGACACCCTTCGCGCAAAAGTGGCCGAGTTGCAAGAGCCGTATGTTCTCGCCACGCTCACGTTTCCTGAAGAGTATCTTGGACGGGTCATGGAACTGTGCGAGTCGAATAGGGGCGAACAAAAGAGCCTCGAGTTTTTCACTTCGACCCAAGTGATCCTCAAATACGAATTGCCTCTAGCACAGCTAGTAGATGATTTCTTCGGGAAGCTCAAGGGATCTACGAAAGGATACGCCAGTCTGGACTACGAAGAATCCAGCTGGCGACGCAGCAATATCGTCAAGCTACAACTGCTCGTGAACAAGGTTCCCGTCGACGCAGTATCCCGGGTTGTGCATGCCAGCCAAGTGCAGCGCATGGGAAAGGTGTGGGTCAGCAAGTTCAAAGAACATGTCGATCGGCAGATGTTCGAAGTTATCATTCAAGCGGCCGCGGGGAGGAATATTGTGGCGAGAGAGACGATCAAGCCATTCAGAAAGGACGTGTTGCAAAAGCTGCATGCTGCAGATATTACACGACGGAAGAAGCTGCTGGAGAAGCAGAAAGAAGGCCGGAAGAAACTCAAGGCTGTGGGGAACGTTGTGATTGAACACAAGGCTTTCCAGGCCTTTTTGGCTAAGTGATGTGTCTGTATTGCAGTGTATAATAGATGGACTGGAATATTGTCTTTGGTCTAGTTGTTTGTCCTGTACATTATATAGAGAGCATCCCAGGCGTTGGCATGAATATTTACACGCTATATACCATTTAAAATACAAACAATACTTTTAAATAGATAGTACCTTCAAACCCTAGGATTCCAGTTCGAGACCCTTACTCTAATAAATGTACATCCGGGCGTGGTGGTATTTATTTATCTACACCAAAATGGGGGGTACATGTATGAAGCCAAAATGAGCCCCGGCAAAAAAAAAGTTTTCGTCGCCAACCCAACCCCGCCTGCGCGAAGGAAATGACTCCCGCTATCAAACAACCTCCAACTCTCCAACCCTCCAACTCTCCGCCTCGTCGCCGTCTACCCAACTCTCACACATCGACCACGACGCTGCATGCCGATATCCTGCAATTAGCTGATTCCTCGGGTGCTGCTTTCTACAATCTGAGCTTCACGCCATCCATTCGAGCCCGATCTGGGCCAGTTGGGAGCTCCGCATCGCATTCCGCACCGTCCCAGCACATCCTCACGTTCATAGACGACGATGATCTCTTCGTGATCCCTGTGACATGCAGTCCGCAGAGGCTGTCCAGATAGACCTGGGCAAGGCCCAGGTCGTAGATCGCGTTCCCAAAGTGATCAAGGAGATCAAATTCGGTGTCCTGTGAGTGCGGAGTCGCAAAACATGGCATATAAAAAAACGCCCCAAGATGAACGTCCATTTACTAACGACACGCACCTCTCACAGCTCAACCCAAGATATCGTCAGCCAGGCTGTCGTCGAAGTTTCCGATCGTAAGCTCTTTGATCTCGAGAATGACCGCGCCGTTGCCCCTCATGGGCCCCTCGACGGGCGCATGGGTATCTCCAGCAAATCCGGCACCTGCGACACTTGCGGTGGAGCGCTACAGGTCTGCAGCGGCCATTTCGGCCATGTGAAATTGGTTTTGCCTGCCTTCCATGTCGGCTATTTCAAGAGGGTTATTAGCATTCTGCAAGAGATCTGCAAGGTAGATACTCCCGCAGTCCTTTGAGAATTTGCCGTTGCTTGCTGGATATTCAATTAACCTAATAATATCTTGTTAGGACTGCTCCCATATACTCCTCCCAGAAACCGAACGACGGGCATTTTTAAAGGAGCTTAGACGGCCAGGAATAGACAACCTTCGACGAATGCAAATTGCGAAGAAGATTAACGACAGATGCCGGAAATCACGAACCTGCTACAACTGCAACGCGATCAACGGTGTCGTAAAGAAGGCAGGCACAAGCGCCTTGAAAATCACACACGACAAGTTCCGCGCCTTCAATACGTCAGCATCTGTGAAGAAAATTCCGCCTGGGAGCAAAGTCGTGTTCGATCAGTCGTTCGAGGAGGCGAAAAAGAGCAACCCAGATATCGAGAAGCATTTTAAGAAGGCTCAGGACGACCTCAACCCGCTGCGCGTGCTAAAGCTTTTTCGTCGCATTTCCAACGAAGACTGCGAACTTCTTGGCTTAAATCCAGAGGAGGCTCGACCGGAGGTTTTCCTTTGGCAGTATATACCAGCTCCACCTGTATGTATTCGGCCATCGGTTGGACAAGAAGCCGCCAGTACCGAAGACGACTTGACCGCAAAGCTTGGGGACATTATTCAAAGCAACATCAACCTCAAGAATGCACTCAACAAAGGTGCACCTGTGCAGACGATTATCGAGTGCTGGGATTATATGCAGTTGCAGCTCGCTGTTTATATCAACAGTGATGTACCAGGGCTTCAAAAAGCTGATTTCGGTAAACCAATTCGTGGTTTCTGCCAGCGGCTCAAGGGAAAACAAGGGCGATTCCGTGGAAATCTTTCCGGAAAGCGTGTTGATTTTTCCGGCAGAACTGTCATTTCTCCCGATCCTAACTTGCGAATCGATGAAGTTGCCGTACCACAGCTTGTTGCCATGAATATGACATACCCTGAGCAGGTGACGAGGTATAACAAGGAAAAACTACGACAATGTGTTCGCAATGGTACGAAGACCTGGCCGGGAGCAAATTATCTGACCAAAAAAGGTCAAACTTTCAAGATATTCCTCAAGTATGGTAACCTTAATATGATGGCGAATGAGCTGGAGGAAGGGGATATCGTCGAACGACATATCGAGGATGGAGATATCGTCTTGTTCAACCGTCAGCCATCGCTCCACAAACTCAGTATCTTGTCCCATTTTGCCAAAGTCAGACCTCACAGGACGTTCCGTCTCAACGAGTGTGTCTGCAATCCCTACAACGCCGATTTCGATGGAGATGAAATGAACCTACACGTCCCCCAGACGGAAGAAGCGAGAGCTGAAGCGATGGAATTGATGGGCGTGAAAAACAACCTGGCCACACCGAAGAACGGCGAACCGATTATTTCTGCTATCCAGGATTTCATCACTGCTGCTTACATGCTTAGTAGCAAAGACATCTTTTATGATCGCAAAACCTTTACACATATATGTCTCTACATGCTTCAGCCCGGAACTCGGTTTGACCTCCCTCCTCCTTCAATCCTCAAACCACAAATGATGTGGACGGGGAAACAAGTTTTCAACATTCTAATGCGACCCAACAAAGACTCCCCAGTGTTGATCAACTTGGATGCGGCATGTCGAGAGCTTTCAGCTCCAAAAGGGACGCCCCGCGATCTCTGTCCTAAAGACGGGTGGCTTTGCATTCGCAACTCTGAAGTTATGTGCGGTGTCATGGACAAATCCACCATTGGATCTGGTAAAAAGGATTCGGTCTTCTACGTTATGCTCAGAGATTACGGGCCTCCAGTTGCCGCTGAAGGCATGAACCGGCTATCAAGGCTCTCGGCACGATGGTTCACAAATATGGGTTTCTCCATCGGCATCACAGATGTCTACCCCGGTGCTAGACTTCTTGACGCGAAGCGTGACTTGGTAGAAACCGCCTACGCGCAGTGCGATGAAGTCATCCAAATGTTTAAGGATGGAAAGCTTGAAAAGGCCCCTGGATGTGACGAGCAGCAAACCATGGAAAATCAAATATCCGGTATTCTCAGTAAAGTTCGTCAACAGGCCGGTGACATATGTATTGCAGAGTTGAGCAGGTGGAATTCCCCCTTGATCATGGCAACGTCCGGTTCCAAGGGTTCGAATATCAACGTCGCTCAGATGGTTGCCCTAGTCGGACAGCAAATTATCGGTGGTCAACGTGTCCAGGATGGTTTCCAAGATCGAACACTGCCTCACTTTCCCAAACACGCTCGCCAGCCTCCTGCAAAGGGTTTCGTACGAAACAGTTTCTTTTCGGGATTGACGCCGACGGAATTCCTTTTCCACGCTATTTCTGGAAGAGAAGGTCTAGTCGATACCGCCGTTAAAACCGCAGAAACTGGTTATATGTCTCGTCGGCTGATGAAGTCGCTTGAAGACTTGTCGACTCGATACGATGACACGGTTCGAAACTCTTCCTCGAATATCGTTCAGTTTCAGTATGGAGATGACAAATTGGATCCTGTCGATATGGAAGGCAAAGCAAAACCAGTCCACTTCGACCGCACATTTACCCACTCCGAAGTCACCACCTTCGATAACGCTGACAAGGGTCTTCTTCCGAAGGAAATCGTCTCTCTGTGTCAGGAGCTTCTTGCACCAGAACGTGCTAAACTTCTGAGGTTCGACCTAATGGGCAACAATTTGGAATATCTCGATAGGAGCGATCACGGCATTGACCAGCTAGAAAGCGCTAGAGATTTCCTTCAGTCCATTGAAGATTATGTTACCGCCAAAGCTGATAAATTGAAATCGATTGATGGCGGAAACAAGAGACGTGGAAGAGGTATCGACCATACCGCTAAGATCTCAGCCAAAACCCTCACCGAGTTCATTACTGCCTGCTTAACCAAATACAAGAGAGCCCAGGTCGAGCCTGGTCACGCTGTTGGTGCTGTAGGTGCACAGTCTATTGGAGAGCCTGGAACGCAGATGACACTGAAAACTTTCCATTTCGCCGGTGTCGCCGGTATGAGTATTACTCAGGGTGTTCCTCGTATCAAGGAAATTATCAACGCCTCCAAGGAAATCAGTACCCCTGTTATCACTTGCGAGCTTGTCAACAAAGAGGATCTTCGTGCAGCACAGATCGTCAAAGGCCGTGTTGAAAAAACGTTTATTCGCGACATTATTTATTACATCGAAGAAGATTGGACAGGCACGGAAGCTTACATCAATATTAAATTTGACTTTACCACCATCCAAAACCTACAGCTTGAACTCACCCTCCACGATATCCTAACAGCCATCAAGAAGCACAAACGGTTCAAGTCAGCGGATTTGAAGTTCCGCTCCTTCGGCTCGCACATCCACATCTTCGTCGACCAACATGCCACTCGAACTGCCCTCTCCAAAACCGAGGAGGCCGCCACCGGCGCCGACCCTTACATCCGCCTCAAGCATCTCAAACGCCTCATCCCTAACATCCAAGTCCTCGGCCACCCGGAAGCCGCCCGAGCTATCATCCGTACCGATGAAACCAACACCACCAACACCCTTCTCGTCGAAGGCTACGGTCTCCGCGACTGTATGACCACCGACGGAATCCTCGGCGCCCGCACCCGCACCAACAATATCATGGAAACCCGCGCCGTCCTCGGCATCGAAGCAGCACGAACCACCATCGTGGCCGAAATCGGCGAGGTCATGAAGGAAATGGGTATCGATCCGCGCCACATGCAACTCCTCGCAGACGTCATGACATACAAGGGTGAAGTGCTAGGAATCACGCGTTTCGGGCTTGCCAAAATGCGCGACTCCGTCCTCCAACTAGCCAGTTTCGAAAAGACAGCCGACCACCTGTTCGACGCTGGCGGGGCAGGCCGCACAGATCTCATTGAGGGTGTGTCGGAATGTATCATCGTCGGTAAGAGCGTGTCTCTCGGCACGGGCGCCATGGAGGTAGTCCGTGCGTTGAACTTCTACGAAGGCCAGATCGGCAAGAAGAAGACAGTTTTTGAAGATTCGTGGGAAGATATCGTCGAGGCTCCTGTAGCAGCAGCCGCGAAGGCGCGAACTGCGAAGAAACGGCGGAGAGAGGGCATGTAAGATTTTGTTTTTGCTTTTAATACCATTTACGCGAGGAGAGAAGATATGGTTTCTTTTTTTCTCCTTTTTTGTTATCTATCTATGAACGGCGCATCATCTAGGCAGCCGTAAGTAGCTACGGATGGATCTTGCATGTATGTATATATGACGGACTAGATAAAAGAGGGGAAAAGTTTGGGAGGAATAGCGATTGAATCTTCTTGTCATATTAGTGCTATGCTTCGTTGGAGACGATACATAAGTTGCAGCGAATTGAAACTTTGAGTCTATTCTACAAGTGTCTATCTCCATTTAGGGTCCGTTCGCTTGACAGTCCAGTCCAGTAGTTACTACGTCAATGAAACACAATATGGCCTTCAATGAACCAAACGCCGCCCCTTGCGATCAGGCAGATATTAGCGGGAATGGATTATTTCGTAATACAAACCCTAATTCAAGATAGGGGTAAATATCCATATGAAGCCCATTCTAACAAACAAGGACTTCTACTTCAACTTCCGTTCTGGCCAAACACCAAATCCTGCGCGTGCAGTACAATGGGATATGGGATTTGAGTATCTTAATACAAGGAAATCCTGCAAACCATTGATCAGCTTAGCAGCCCGCTCCCATGTAATAAAGGCGGGACATGGTCTGAGGTTCCGTAGTGAAAAGAGAGAGCGGATAATCCTGGGCTTGAATAGTCACTCACATTGCGGAGGAATATATATCCATAGTATTCAACATGGCCCAGAGAAGACGAGTAAAATGAGAATATCCTACGGATTTTTGAAACAGAACGGATAACTGCCATTCAGTGAGCTGCGAGTAGTGTTTCCCCTACAAAGCTGGGCACATTTCCAATCTAATTATCCAAAAGCAATGTCCCCTAACACCCATCCTCCATAGATTGAAGTCGAGGTTGTTGTAGGATGAATTAGGGCTAACTAGGGCTGAGCTGCGGCTAACCACATGTGGACAGCCGGGTTGTGCCTCGGCTCATCGGCGCATCCAGGACGTCAGGGAGGATGCAGAGTATATAAGCAGATAATTGGCAATGAAACACTCCTATTTCTATCCCCTCCGAGATCCAGCCCGCATTAATCCTGCCAGTGTCCCTACAAAGGAGCTAATTTGGCAGCGCATGTGCAACCACCGGACAGCTACATAACTCCATCCCATCCCATCCCATCCATCCTCCATACACATAACAACACCCTGCCCTCACAATGGCCGACCTCAAAACCTACGAGTACTTCACCGTGACCTACCCACGCGAGTATGTCGCGCACATCCAAACCAACCGCCCGAAGAAGATGAACGCCTACTTCGAGCCGTACGTCCCGCCCCCTCCCACCCCCCAAACCACCCCCTCTAACCTCCGTATATATAGCATGTGGCACGAACTCCGCGCAATCCTCACCACCCTCTCCACCTCCCCCTCCGTCCGCAGCATCGTATTCTCCGGCACCGGGCCCGCCTTCACCGCCGGCCTGGACGTAAAAGCCGCCTCCCAGGGCCTCCTCTCCACCCCCTCCTCCTCATCCACCCCCACCGACCCCGCGCGCAAAGCGTTCGCCCTCCGCCGCCACGTGGCCGACTTCCAAGACTGCGTCTCCGCCATCGAACGCTGCGAGAAGCCCGTCATCATAATCCTGCACGGGATCTCGTACGGGCTGGCCATCGACCTCGCGACGGCGGCAGACGTACGACTCGCGAGCGCCGACGCGCGCATGTGCGTGAAGGAGGTAGATATCGGGCTAGCGGCGGATGTGGGGACGTTGTCGCGGCTGGGGAAGGTGGTGGGGGGGTTCGGGTGGGTGAAGGAGGTGGCGTTGACGGCGCGGGTGTTTGGGGCGGAGGAGGCGGCGCGGGTGGGGTTTGTGAATGGGGTGTTTGGGGATAAGGAGAGCGCGGTGGCGGCGGGGGTGGAGTTGGCGGGGGTGATGGCGGGGAAGAGTCCGGTGGCGGTGCAGGGGACGAAGGAGTTGTTGAATTGGAGTAGGGATCATAATGTGCAGGATGGTGAGTGTTCATTCTCTTTTTGTTTTGGGGGTGGTTTGCTAATGGATTAATTAACTGGGTAGGGCTCCGATATACGGGTGTCTGGAATAGTGCTGCGCTGCAGACGGATGATGTGCAGCGGGCGTTGTTGTCGGGCTTGGAGAAGCGCACGCCGACGTTTGAGAAGCTGTGATGGATGGTCTGGGTCTTTGCTATACATACCCCTGTATATTTCTGTTAGTTGAGTGAGTGCATATATCGAGGTAGCTGAGGGTTTTATTGCTATATTATGTTATTTTTTACTTCTTCGGTTAGAACGTGCAGTCTCATTCCCGGTGGTTTAGTACAACTTCCCAACACAGCGGTGCAAGCACATACCAATCTGGCCGGGTTTACCGTATATCATGGAAACATCCACTCAATATCATTTACCTAAGGATATCCGAGAGCCAAACACTCAACATATTAACCATCAAAGCAAGCGAGTATATGTGTAGGTAGGGATAAAGAAACCACAGCGCTAGTAAAATCAAAAAATAGACGAATCACATCACATCATATCAATCATATGCCATGTATTATGCTGCCCTACGTAGGCGCCACGGATGCCAGAGATAGAGACGAGTAGACAACGCTTTGCAAACAAGACACACATGCTGAATGGAAAAGAGGAGAAATGTTAAAGCACGACAACCACAGGCAACCCTCTTTCCAAACCCAAATCAATCACCCCCCTGCACCATCTCCTCCAGCACAGCCTTGACACACCCCCTCTTCGCAACCTTCTGATAATACGCGCTCAACGACGGAAACCTCGTCTCGTCCAACGGCCCCACCTCGCGAATAATATCCCTCAGCACCGGCCAGAGCGCGCAATCCTCAATCCCAAACACCCGTCCGGCATGGTACGACTTGCCACGGAGCAGCTTCTCGAACATGTCCATCTCCTCCAGCACGCCGTGTGGCGTCTTTATTTTTTTGAACTTGCGCCACGAGTGGAAGAGGACGTCTATTTCGCGGAGTTTCTCAGGGAGGGGCTTTTGTGGGATGCCCCCTGGGCTGGCTGGTGTTTCGCCGGGTGAGAGGCCCTTTTGCTTCGCAATGGTGGTGAGTATGCTGTCGTCGCCTGTGATGACGGTGGCACCGTCGAGGTCCATGAAGACGGGGCGGGGTTCGAGGCCCTCGTCTTTGTGTGGGAGGGACAGTGTGCCCCTCAGCGCGGAGGGGAAGTCGTCGATGCTAACGACATCATAGCGAATGCCGTTTTCGGCGAAGCACAGCTTGACGCGAAGGTCCGCCACGGCATCGCCGCTAAGGAGAAGCTTGCCGGTTGCAGCTGTGACAAAGTTGACCACGTCGAAGCCCTGGCCGTAGTGATCCTCCCAGTCGAACTCGGATTGCTGGTTTTCCTGTCCAAACGCTTTGATCATGCGTTCTGTCTCTGTCGATTCGCCATGCACTACTTTTCCGGCAGATTCCTTTGATTTGGAGATTGCGCCTTGGCCCCAGATTGTATCCGCCTCGGGGTTGGTGAATGTGCCGATCTGGCGAAAGGTGAGGGAGATGCGCTCACCGCCAAAGGCAAGCTCTTCCTCTGACTTTTCCGATTCTGGCCGTTTGTCCGCGCGAATCGCGTGCAGCCAGCGCATGTTGGTTTGCTCCCCAAGGATGAAGAGGGAGTTATGCGGCATTGGAACCTTTTGGCTTTGTCGTCCTTCTTTTGGAGCAGCGTCGTCTTCCCTCGCGTAACCAGCTTTGGCAGACGATTTCGTTCGGAGCGTCATTGTCCTTTTCGCGCCCAGACTAACATTACAGATATACGAACCCCGTACAATATCCAATGTTTTGTCAGAATGCTCCGATATTCTGTCTTGCCCGTCTCTGTACAGCTGAATAAGTACGTGATTGAGCGGATGGCCAAGGTGCTTTTCAACCACCTGGCGAATGGAATTGACGGTCTTGGAGAACGGGAAAAGCGGCGGGGACTCGTCAGCAGGGTGGCGGTATATAGGTATCGAATTGTCAGATTGAACGGCTCCTTGGACAGCTACCAGTCGTGGGACCTGTCCTGACATGTGATACATCTTTTGCCAGTTTACTTCCTCGTGTAGAGCCTTGAATGTTTTTGACGGGAGGTTTAGGTCGTAGACAATGCGGGAGTCGCCCTCCCCGATGCTATCATCCGGCCCAAGCACGTCCGGCTGGGCGTTTTTCTGCTTTTTTGATCGGTTAACGGCTCGCGGCTTTTCCTCTGGCGATTCTGGCTGCCCTGGCGACAGCGGCTGTGGGTTTGATTCGGGATCCGCATTGCCATCTTTCGAGGCCGGTCTCCGCTGCTTTCTCATGCGCGGTTTTGGTTGTGCCCCATCACGGGTAGCTTTTGCTGCTCTCTCGGATCGAGCTCTGGCAAGGCTGAAAGCGGTCTTGCCAAATTCCAGGGCGTCGTCATCATCTTCTGACACATGGTCGTCGGAACCTCCTGGCTTAGGCGGCGACTTGACGGCGAGGACATCCATCTCCCCCTCAATCCCGACAGGCGTCGAGGTGGCAGACTGCTCAGGCCATTCCGAAGTTGGCACCGCAGCCTCTTCCCAGTCCTGCTCCTCGGTCAACTCAGCGCTCGTAATACCGTTTGCGCCCATCATATCGGCCATACGTCGCATCGCCTCTTCGTGTCGGGCAAAGCTGCGGAAACCGAGACAGTCTTCGACGAGGGTGACGGCTAGTCCGTGCCGGACGGCGTCGAGAGCAGTAGCGTAGACGGAGACGTTGGACAGCGAACCGCAGATGAACAGTTCAGTGACAAACTGGGTGCGGAAGGACAAGAGCAGGCTTTCGGACTGGAAGGCAGAGTATTCAGATTTGACAAGGACGGTGTCTCTGTCATGGTCGATGGCGGAGAGGATACGAGCGGGGAACTGGCAGCCTGGCGTCCTTGGCACACAGCACCTCCGGCTGTCAGGCTTGGGAGGGACGGACAGAAAGGCTTCTGGGTCGTCTGGATAAGCTGACTGGCGATCGTCGGTGCGGCGTGAATCTCCGCTGGTCCCAGTGCGGGTGGGCGGCGCGCGGGTGCTGTCAATGTCATTGTTGGGAGCGACCCCACCACGGCCGCTACCCGAGGTGTTGGCCTGGTGCGCGGAGGATGAAGACTTGTCGATCACGACGACCTCTCCGCCATTCTCGGGGTCGAAGATGGACCGCCGCTGCTCGAACTGTGTCTGCACCCAGATAACGTCGCCGGTTTCCCGAAAGCGCTCGGCCAGGTGAGCGACGGTGTCGAGGAAGTCGGGCACGTTGCGGACGAAGAGGGCGCCGTCGGGCTTGACAAAGTCGTTCTGGAAGTCTAGCAGCAGCAGAGCCTTTCTGGTCTCGATGTGCGGGAGGTTCGAGAGAAGGCTGGAGGAAAACATGCTGGCGGTGGTCTGGTTGTGTGTTTTCAGCGGAGGGACAGCAGGCCTAGGGCATCGTCGCAGGGTGGCCAAGCTGGGGGGGCGGGACAGGCAGCGAAGATAAGCAACAACTGCGGGTGCGGAGCGCGGCAGGATGAACAAGTCGGTGAAACGGCGGGAATGGATGAGTCGAATGATGAACGGTCGGGATTAAATGCTCGAGAGGTGCAAAATGACCTGTCGGTTTGGACAGGAGCGGGCGGTCCTTAGCGTAACCATTGCGCTGGGACGGGCATCACCATCACCAACTCTGGCATGCTGTCCACGGCGGCATCGAGGGCCCGGAGGCAATGACTACGGGGTTGTCCGCTGCGGATAGAGGGCACAATGGAGGAGAGCAGGGGAGAGGAGAGGAGAGGAGGGGAGGGCAGTGAGCACGGGCAGCACGGTCAGCACTAGGATATGGCCTTGGATGATGCAAGCAGCGGGCGGCCAATCAGGGGGGGGAGAGGGGACGAGATCTCGAACCCGGCTGGCTGTCTCGTTGTAGTTAAGATGTGTGCTGTGGCTTGTGCTGTGCGTGGTGGAGGTGAGATGAGAAGAGGTGAGAAGAGGTGAGGTTGAGGTTGAGGTTGAGATGCAGTCATGAGGCTCAAGGAGGCTCAAGGAGGCTCAACTCGTCAACCCCCCCTCCTGCCCAATGGGAATACTGCTGCTGTCTAGGGGATGAATATATCTTATGATGATCGAATTGACGACTACGGTCTTCCTCCCTCCGCCATACATCCATGCTAGATACTAGATAGCTACATCTGCACCTCTCTCGTTCTGTGTGTTCCGCTGCATCCCCGGCACAGCGCCATCAATGCATTGTCCTGGCTCCTTGTCAATAGCCCCTGTTCTGTCCAGCTGCAGCCGGCGCACGGTCTGCTCAACGCAGGGAACAGCATAATATTACGTGCATTGGCTTGCTCTCGACGCGCCCACTGATGTGTCTAGCTAGTATTCGACGGGGGTTCTAGATTGCTGTGGATTGGGTTTCTTATCCCATACATCACCAACTTCCAGCTTCCAACTTGAATGCTTTGATAACCCAGGCTGGAACGATGGATGACTAACTCCTGACTCATCCATCACATGACCTGGTTATGTAACTAATATCACGTGCTGCCGACATCGGCCGAGCTCCCAGGCGGTGAGCCCGATTCGGCAATTGGCAAAAGCGTTGAGTCAACGTCCAAAATAAATCCACGAAATATATAAAACATCCCAATTCTCCCCAACTGCCCGCTGCTCCCTCAATTACCCAGCTTCTCCCCAGTCCTCCCGCCTGCATCCCCCGCCATGTCTGCCAGACCCCTCGCCAACGCCCTGCGCGGCCCTGTTGCCCGCTCGCTCTCCACCGCCGCCCGCGTGTCTGGCCGCTCCGTCGTCTCCGCCGCCGCCACCCGCCCTGTTGTCGCCGCCGCCGCCAGAGCCTCCTTCGCCGTGCCCGCCGCCCAGCAGACCCGCGGCATCAAGACCATTGACTTTGCCGGCACCAAGGAGACTGTTTTCGGTGCGCATTTTGGCCCTTTTTCCGCACATTCGGCAATCCGAGCTAACTGAGCTATCCCTAAACAGAGCGCGCTGATTGGCCCAGAGAGAAGCTGCTGGTATGACCGCTCTCGCTTACCGCCATCTCGCCGGTTTTTCTTCTTCTAACCCAATTGCAGGAGTACTTCAAAAACGACACCCTTGCCCTCATCGGCTACGGCTCCCAGGGCCACGGCCAGGGCCTGAACCTGCGCGACAACGGCCTCAATGTCATTGTCGGCGTAAGAAAGGATGGCGCCTCGTGGAAGGAGGCCATCCAGGACGGCTGGGTGCCCGGCAAGAACCTGTTCGACGTCACCGACGCCATCAACCGCGGCACCATCGTCATGAACCTGCTCAGTGATGCTGCCCAGAGCGAGACCTGGCCTACCATCAAGCCCCTGATCACCAAGGGCAAGGTAAGCAGCCTGTGTCCCCCGAGTATCATACGACGCTAACGAGATAGACCCTCTACTTCTCCCACGGCTTTTCCCCCGTGTTCAAGGACCTCACCAAGGTCGAGGTCCCCACCGACGTCGACGTCATCCTCGTCGCCCCCAAGGGCTCCGGCCGTACTGTCCGCTCCCTCTTCCGCGAGGGCCGAGGCATCAACTCGTCCGTCGCCGTCTTCCAGGACGTCACCGGCAAGGCCGAGGAGAAGGCCGTCGCCCTTGGTGTCGCCGTCGGCAGCGGCTACCTCTACAAGACCACCTTCGAGAAGGAGGTGTACTCTGACCTGTACGGCGAGCGCGGCTGCCTGATGGGCGGTATCCACGGCATGTTCCTTGCCCAGTACGAAGTGCTCCGTGAGCGCGGCCACAGCCCCAGCGAGGCCTTCAACGAGACGGTCGAGGAGGCCACGCAGAGCCTGTACCCTCTGATTGGCGCCAACGGCATGGACTGGATGTACGCAGCCTGCTCGACCACCGCCCGCCGCGGCGCCATCGACTGGAGCAGCCGCTTCAAGGACACGCTCAAGCCGGTCTTCAACGACCTGTACGACAGCGTGCGCGACGGCAGCGAGACCAAGCGCAGCCTGGAGTACAACTCGCAGCCCGACTACCGCGAGAAGTACGAGAAGGAGATGCAGGAGATCCGCGATCTGGAGATCTGGAGAGCCGGCAAGGCCGTGCGGTGAGTTTTACCCGTGTCTCCTAGTCTACGGCAATCACTAATAGAGTATAGATCCCTCCGCCCCGAGAACCAGAAATAGAGTGTAAGCTTGGATAGACGTCTGGCAGATATGGTGTATTTCTACTGTGCACGAGCAATACGATGCGACTGGGCAAAAAAGGGATGTTCTGATTTTGTGTAATTTGATTTTGATTTCCATTCAAGCGCTGTTTCTTCATTATTTTTTTGTTTGACGCTGTCCGTCCGATAACGGCAGCTTTGGGCGAGTTTCGGCTGTTTTTCCTATATTTGTCTAGTTGGTAGCCGGCTCGGAAGAAGCAAATGCGGGACACCTCCGCAGTCGGTGGCCGTTCCTTGGGTCTGTTTATCCCCATCCTGACTTACTACAAGTCTACAACTGTCAATGTCAATACTATCACCACCAAATAAACAAAAATCCAAAGAAATATATATATACAAAAAAAGAAAAAGAAAATGACAACCCCCCCCCACCACCTCCCCCTCACCCCCTCCTCCATCACCGCCGCCCACACCCTCATAAAACCACACATCCACCACACGCCCATCCTCACAAACAAAACCCTCAACGCGCTCGCCTCATCCCCGCACCCGCGCTCTATCCTCCTCAACAAAACACCGACCGAAACCCACACGCACATAGACAATGAGACAGACACAGACACGGCGACGCCAAAGATAAACTTCTTCTTCAAATGCGAGAATCTCCAGCGGATCGGGGCGTTTAAAGCGCGCGGCGCGTTCCATGCGCTGCTGCGGCTCGTGGAGGTTGAAGGGGTGGAAGTGGTTCGGGAGAGGGGGGTTGTTACGCATAGTTCTGGTATGTATTTTCTTTTACTTCCTTTAATCCTTTGCTATAAATATACCTACCTACCTACCTTAAGCACGGTGATATATCACCCAACAACCCCAAACCCAACCCCTCATTAACCCCCCCTATTAAATCAAAATTCCAGGAAACCACGCGCAAGCCCTCTCCCTCGCCTCCTCCACCCTCTCCATCCCGTGCACAATAATAATGCCGACAATCTCCACCCCGTCCAAAATCTCCGGCACGGCCGCGCACGGCGCGCGCATCCTCTTCTCCGGCTCCACCAGCGTCGAGCGCGAAGCGCTCGTCGCGGACGTAATGGCGCAGACAAACGCGTTCCTGATCCCGCCGTATGACCATCCGGATATAATCCTGGGGCAGGGGACGGTGGGGTATGAGATGGCGGGGCAGGTGGGGGAGTTGTTGCGGGCGCAGCCGGGGTTGAGTGTTCATTTTGGTACTGGGGATTGTAAAGAGGGAGCTGGGGAGTTAGATGCGGTGATTACGCCGGTCGGGGGCGGGGGGTTGAATGCGGGGGTTGCGACGTATTTTGCGGATAGGGCGGGCACGTTGGTGTTTGGGGCTGAGCCGAGTTATCAGGGCGGGGATGATTGTGCGCGCGGGTTGAGGGAGGGGAGGCGGGTGGAGAGGGTTAGTACGCTGACGGTGGCGGATGGGTTGAGGACGCCTGTTGGTGTGATTCCGTGGGGGGTGATTAGTGACAGCAGCAAGGTGGCGGGGGTGTATGCTGTGAGCGAGGAGGAGATATTGGCTGCGATGAGGCTGGTGCTGGAGCGGATGAAGGTGGTGATTGAGCCGTCGGCGGCGGTGGGGGTGGCGGTTGTGTTGTTCAACGAGGAGTTCCGGGCGCGGGTGGTGCGGGAGTGTAAGGAGGGGGGGTTGAGCGGGTGGGATGTCGGGGTGGTGTTTAGCGGGGGGAATACGACGGTGGAGAGGATTGGGGAGTTGTTTGCGAAGAAATAGACTGTCCCCGTACATATTTATAGACAGTTATGTTGTGTTGTGTTATGTTTTAATGTCCAGGGGGGCGGGCATAGCCTGTCACCCAGCGGCCTCCTGAAGGGCATAGGATATCCATCTCTAATCTAATCTCTATTTACAGGCAATGTAGTGATGAGCAGCGGGCTGCAGGGGGGGGTGTACTGGGCAGGCCAGTCGGGGGCAGATTGCCCAAAGAAGAACTGAGAGAAGAACTGAAAGACTGAAAAAGGGGCTAAATGAGGCGAAACACGAACAGAGGAGAGAGACAAGAGAGTGCCATTTGGGCCTTGGTGAGTGCACACCTGAGAGTAGAACCGTGTCAGCTCCACGAGTTCCTTGAATGACGCCGGTGAGAGCATCCCCAAGTATGCCAGTCGTCGGGGGTTGTAGCGGCCTCAGTGGCACTAATATTTATAGACAGTGATAGAGCGAATGCACATATCTATCCATCTATATCCTCACCCCCTCCTCTGTAACCTCAAACCCAAACACCCCATTCCCATCCCGCTCTAATCCCTCCCACACCCGGCGCTCCCACCGCTCACTCCCCCACCGGTCCACCCACCCACGAAACACCCCCCTCCTCACCACCCCCTGCCTCTTCGCCGCGTCCCCGCTCTCCCGCGCCTCCTCAGCCGACATCCCAGGCGGAAACCCATTCACCGCCTCCCGCGCCACGACAACCCGACAGTTCGCAAACCCCGGCCACGGGTGCGGTAGATGCGGGCGGAACGAGAGCGGATGTCCATATCCATATCCCCGCTGGTTCTGGTTCTGATTCTGCGCCTGCACCCCCCACGTCGTAAACACGACCGCACAGCCAAACACACGCTGCACACGCCTCAGCCCGGAGACTATTTCCCTCGCCGTCTGCGTAACCGATAACCCCTCCTCATTCTCATCCCGTGCCCTCTCCTCCCTCACCCCCGGAATCCCCACCACCTCCGCCTCGCGCCGATCCTGCCAATAAAACGCACTCGCACTATCCAGCAAAACAGCATGCACGCGGCGCTCGCTCGACACATGTCCCGTGCCATCTACCAAGTACCGCTCCAGACTATTCACCGTCGCCAGCAGCGCGGCGCTCGACTGCGGGCGAAAGACATGCACGTGTCTCATGGCGTTGTGGACCATGGCGTGCACCTCCGCCTCCGTCTCCGCCTCGTGACTGATGGGGAGGTCGTGGTGTGCTGCGCTGGCGTGGACGATGTTGACGGCGACGGCGTGCAGGCGGGCGGGGTCGAAGCGGGAGTCTGTGTCGAGGTATATGACGGCGGAGGAGGCGCCGGGGAGGGGGATGGAGTTGTGGGTTGCGGGGAGGATGGCGAGGGCGGTGAGATGGTAGAGGAGGTGGGATTTGCCGGAGGGGGAGGGGGGGCTGGTTATTTCGAGGACGGGTGGGGGATGGGGATTGGGGTGGAAGAGGCGGAGGAGGGCGTCGAGGGGTTTGATCCCTAGGCCGGGGTGGGGTTGGGGATGGGGGGTGGTTAGGGCGCGGACGGAATGGAGGAGCTGGTAGAGAGTTAGCAGCCGTATATATAGAAGTACGTTGTAGACTGAGAATATGTATATCCAATCCATACCTCCGCCAGATTCTCCTCGCTGACCTCGCGCAGCAAGCTGTCCCCAAACGCAGCGGCATGGACGTCAGCGGCCATTGTGCCTGTGCTCGCACTCGCACTCACACCGCAGCCTGCCTGTATCAAGCACCGTGGGCATGTTCATCTCCTCTCCCAGTCTGCAATTGAGCGGTGTCTGGCAGCAAAAGACGAGGTAAATGAATAAATAATAACTAACCAGACAAGAGTGTTGGTGGTTGGCACGGAGCAACATTGTTCCTCACCAACAATTAATTAACTAACCATCCATCCACCCAACTCTGGCTCGAGAGTGACAACCTCCACCTCCTCGTTATATACATATACCATCCACAATGTCCCTCCCAATAACCAGCTTCCCCTCCTCCGCCCTCCCGCACCAGGTCCAGCTCACCAGCAAGGGCTTCGTCGAGAAGCGCCGCAAGGGACCGCCCGTCGACCTGTCCAAGTGCGCCCTGCTGGAGATGGTGCAGTACGTGTGCAATCCGCCCGACGAGGGCGTGCCCGAAGTGGCAGGGCAGATTACGATAAGGCCGGTTGTGAGGTTGTTTAGGCGGTTCGTTTTTTTTTTTTTTTTTTGTGGTTGGTTTTGTGCTGCAGGACTGACGTTTGTGTCGTGAAATATGTAGATGCGCCAATGGGCTTACTGTCGAGACCACCGCGTGGGATCGGAGGGACCAGGGCAAGGCTGAGAGCGGCACGAAAGCCGACGTCAAGAAATAGATATTATGCGAAGATACAACTACGAGTTACGATAATGCTGGATGAAAACTAGAAAGAGGGGTATATGATTCCCACCAACGCCTCGCCAAAGACTATCAAGACACGAACCCAACTCATCCCCTCTGCTCAATCTTCCCCTCCTTCTTCTTCTCAACCTTGCGCACATCCTCCATCGTCTGTTTCCGCCAATACCCCCTGTCGCAATTCACAATCGGGCTGAGGTCCGGTTTTGCCGCCGCCTTCGATCCCAGCGCATTGCGATCATGCAGTCCGGGTGCAGATGATTCATTTGCAGCCGCCTTCCTTGACACAGCCCTAAGCGTCTTGTCAAACATGCTCTCCATACTCTCGTTCTTGCGCCCCCATAGCCGCTTCTCCCGCTGCTCCGTCAGCCCGTGGTGGCCATCCTTTGCCGCGCGGGCCAGCTTGCGCAGTGCCTCCTCGCCCAGCCGGCCTTCCTCGGTTGCCTTCTCTCGTATCTTGCGGGGATCGGTTTCGCGCGTCGTGAAGACGGGCGTCGCCTGGTACGTGTGTTTGCTGGGGAATTTGGGGAAGTGTTTAGGGATATGTGAGGTTTTCTCTAGATGTGAGGCGCCGGCCAGCTCCGGGCCGAGGAAGGGGAGGTCGGTGCGTGGCTGGGGTTCTTCAGGGGGGGGCGTCGGGAGGGAGTTGGAGGGCGGTTGGGCGGAGCGTAGAGGTTTCAGATGGGGACGGAGGGAGTCGAGGGAGACGTTGTTGCGGCGGAGGGCGTGCTCGAAGTCGTGGGGGATGGGCTGCATGCGGCGACACGAGGCCATAGACTGGCGAATGTAGGATAGGAAATGAACCATATCTACAACAATCAATCAATCAGTAACGTAACGTAACTGTACCGTCCATGGTTTAAGTAATAATAAAACATACACTCCTCCACCCCATTCCGCAGACTATCCATCGCAACGGGCTCTGCATGGCTGAAGCCCGCCTCCCCCAGCACCAGGCCAATGGACATATTCAACAGGCCATCGACGGACGCGTCGTCCGTGATGGCCGGCTCCAGCAGGCCCGTCCGCACCGGCGTCTGCAGACGGTGATGGTGGTGGTATTCCCTTCGCAGCCGCTTCGAGCCGGGCTCTGGGGATGAGGAGGAGCGTTTGAGCGGGGGGACGGAGGACAGGTGAGGGTTAATGGGGGCCATATTGAGCTGCTGGGGGGTTGTCGAGGGGTTGGTCGAGCTCATGGTTGGGGTGAGGCGGCCGGATGTCTGTTTGGCTGGTGTGTGAGCTGGAGGTGTTGAGAATGCGATGGTCACGTGAAACTACACTCTAGAGGTGACGACGGTGTCGATGTTTGAATATGTGAATCCAGTGTCGTATCGCATGTAGATAAGAGTGTACATGGACCCAACAGAGCTATATCCCATTCCATGCATTGTCTCTTCTCATAAACCCCGAGCAGTCTCCCTCCCCTCGCGGGCCAACCCCACGTGACCGCCCGCTTCCAAGATCATCCGACGCCGTCACTTCCACTTCCGCCATCCACACATTGATCTCTCTTCCTCCAGACCAACCCTCTCCCCAACTCTCGCAGACTCCCTCCTGTCTGTATACAACTCTCGAAGCCATGGCTGCTTCTGCTATCGCTCCCATCACGGGGGTAAGTCGTCCAATGCCCAATCCACCCCAATTGTTTATTTGCCGTCAATTGGACACCCAGAGCTAACCTGGCTGCTTTCCTAGATGCTCCGTCGGGGCCTCGTGCTGGATCTCAGCACTGCGTTCGGTGAGTGGGAATTCCAGCAATTGAAGCTCGCACGGGGGAGTTTGAGTAAATCAATGCGTGGATGAATGGATGAATGTGGCGGGAGCTCCAAACTCGCACCCAACCAACACCCCCAGACACGCATACGAAGAGGAAGAACCCAACTAACCACCCGCCTGCACCCATATCGTATCAGGTCTCGGAACCACCTTCGGCTACCTGTGGTGGTACGGTACGTACTCAATGGCCACCCCTCCCTCCCTCCCATCCCTCCGCAACAGAAAAGAAAACCCCGATCTAACACAGCTCGAAAAAAACACAGGCTACCACCTCCCCCGCGTCCGGGCCCGCGATCACTACTACACCAAGCTCGAGGCCGAGCGCGCCCAGGGCCTGCATAACTGATTTGGTTGTTTTTTTCCCCCGCTCCTGACGAAATATCGCACCCTGGGTGGCTGGTGGAACTGAGCCCTTGCCCCCACGCGCTACGATTAATACATGATTCGATTTCTCGCCCCGGCCGTCTTTGAGCACTCTCTACTCTTCGATACTTATCGGCTGCGGGACTGGGGCATTGCTTGACTATGGGAGGGGATTAGTTTCGCCTGTACGAGGGGGTGATTATTTCAGCTGGGTGTTGTGTGTATATAAATTAGAAGACAAAAAATGGATGTTGTATTACATGTTTCTTCTTAATTGGTGTTCTATATACATTCTTTCCGCAGGCCAGACTACAGCCAGTCCTGCTGCATATAAAAGGTTAGGAAGTTGGAAGATTGAGGAGAGTTAACTAGGTTATCAGTCTACTGATTTTACCCAGTATCAACCAATTACGGCCCTGACTGACTATTTATGTACGCAGCAAAGGAATATTATTACTCATTTCACGATAATAAGAAGATAGTTCACTGACAATTTAACTAGTTAGTGACTTACGGCTGCAGTTCAAACTAAATTGATCGTATGTACATGTACATACATATCGCATACAGGCTGAGCAAATCAATCGCTCTATCCCATCCCATCCCTATAACGAGATAGACATGGATACTGATTGAAGGTCTTGCAACGGAGGGATTTTTTATTTTCATTTGTTTCTTTTTGGATTTGCGGACCCGGCCTATATTTGCACTTGGCTATGTTGTTTCTTTCCAGATATTTGACTGGGGGTTGCTCTCAAAGTAGGTAAGATAAAGAAGCGGGAACTAGGAATATAACCAGCAATTCGCAGCCGACAAGAGCATCAAAGATTCCAAAATGCTACCCCTGGCTCGAGAGAATTCCACTTACGCCTTATTGAGCTCCTTGCTGTCCTCTGTCATGGCATTGCTGTTCACTTGTACCAGGCTTATGATGGAGGCTTTCATAAACCAGACCCTATAGTATGCCACCACCCCTTAAAGCGCTGCCAGCAGAGCTTTTCCATCATTCTTATAATTTCTAGCAGCAATATCCTAATGGAATTGCTGATATTGTTGGTTACTGGGTGGAATATCGTCTGTTTGGGGGGGTTCAAGTTGTTTTGTTTGATCGCGGGGAGACAGGGCATGAAGTAAGAGTCCCATACTTCCCATATGGACTCCTTTTGCTCCTCAGCCGAATTACATCTATCTATCTACATGCAAGAAGGGCGTGAGCTAATTTCGAGGTGATCAAGTGAATACAGCGGACTTATTCATTTCAAGACAAAGAAAGGCCCGTTTAAATTCCAGGCGACGGGCCGTATGGTGGTTGATTGTGGAGAATGTCAAGGAAGGACATCAGATTCTCGAACTGTAAAACACAGTCATGTTTTATACTGGTTTACTATTTAAACAGGCCCTTATTTATTAATTTTTTTCGCAGTGATGTTTTATTCTTTTCCAGTTCAGTGGTAAATAACTCCCTTGAATTACGCTGATGACTCTCCTATCAGCAGCGGAATAACATATAATATGAATCTTAATATCAAGCTTCCTGCTACCACCGGCCACTGATTGCCATTCCCATTCATATCGCCAGTCTCAACCTCCATTCCCTTAGCAGCGCATATCAATCCTACCAACCCACATTAGCAATTCCATCCACAACATCCATATATACAATCCAAAAACCCCGCAACCTCCCTATGTAGCCAACAACTCACCATATAATCATAATCCATCCACAAGAATCCCAGTGACCAGCTAGTTGCACGTCTAGCACTCGCGTCGACCTAGTGTAGCAGTGGCAGATACATCGACGGCCGTTGGCTTGATATTCCCAATCACAGTGTCTGCATGGCGGGTGATGGGAGTGGAGTGGCGGGAGGGACGGGGGGGAGGGGGATTCGGGCGTGGGCTGAGCGGAGGACGGGTTGGGCCCATTTTTGGCTTGGGTTCGGTATAGTTTAGGGGGTGGTGAGGTTGGGGTTATTTGGTTAAGGGGGCTGACTGTAGGAAGTAAGATTGGGTGTGTTGGTGAGGTTGAAGTTGAGGTTGAGGTCTGGGAGACAAGAGCATGGTTATATACCCCGAGAGAAGGAGGCAACTGTAGCTTTCCGCGATAGGGAAGCTATGCTCGGCATGCTTCTTCTTGATTCTTCAGGCATTCACCTGGTGACTGGCTGGTTGTGTCAGGGTTGAACAAATGATTATGCCTCTGCATTCACTTCCCCTGGCAAGTAGCTAACAAAAGAAGCATATCAGCCTCAGCGTATATACCCGCGAAACACAAAAAAGGAGCATATCGAACCATTTACATAGTCATAAGGTAAACCAACCTCAAATACTTAAAACTTCACCCCCCTCTCCCTCTCCCTCCCTCCCCAACCCGCAAAACAGCAGGCAAAAACCCCCTCACCCCATTACTCAACCACACCCTCTCCCCGCCCACCAACTCCTCAACCCTCACCACCCCCTCCACACACCCCCCGCACGCCAGCGCATACCGCCGCGACGTGCCCGCATTCCCCCCACACCCCACCGCCGGCGTCACCCACCGCCCACCGCGCCGGAAATACACACTCGTGATGCTCCCCTCCATCACCTCGCCGGCGGGGTTATACAGCAGCACCTCGACGGGGTCCTGCGGGGAGACGATGCCGGCCCGGGCCCGCGCGGCGGTGTACGCGGTGCGCGCGGTGGTTTTGTGCGTGGTGAAGAGGGAGGGGGCCGTGGGTTGGGTGTCGAGGCGGAGGGTCCAGGGGGGGTGCTGATGGTGATGGTCTAGGGTATCGAATGAGGGGTGGGCGGGGAGGAGGAGGATGCGCGAGGCTAGCGGGCTGGTTGGGGTGGCTTCTACGGTGATCTGGCCTGTGGCGTCGAGCAGGATGCGCAGGCGGTGGGCGCGGGAGGGGTCTGGGATGTGGTTGGCGCAGTGGGTGGTGAGGTGGGTGAGGAGCTGGGCGGGGGGCTGGGAGAGGAGGGCGGCTGCGGCGGGCCAGTTGAAGGCGGTGGCGGCGGCGAGGAGGCGGTCGAGGTGGTAGGGGAGGAGGTAGTAGGGGGTGTTTGGCGAGTTGGGGGGGGAGGGGTAGGAGGGGGGTAGGTTGGGGATGTGGGAGAGGGCGGGGTCGTAGCGGAGGGTGGTGGTTATTTGGAGATCGGCATTAGGCGGGGAGGGGTCTGTTCGAGGGGTTAGCATTGCAGCAGGAGGTATTTTTCTCGTGGAATGGGTAGTATGGAGGAATTGGGATCTTTTACTGGGATATGTGCACATCAATTCTTTGTCGTCCCCTGAACGTCATTGCTGAGTCAGCTTCGATCATGGACAGGATGCCCCGGGGACGAACGGTCAACGCTGGTTACTTTGATAGAGGAGTTGAACGAGGGGTTACTCGGTTGTTTAGGTGCGTGTATTCCAAATAATTAGTCCGTCTTGTGTCTTGGACATGGTTTGCTGTTATTTCTGCAAAGCTAATTGCGTGGATTCAAAATATATCCAATTCCCACCCCCCTCCTGAAATATACTCTTCAACAGGGAAGGAATACACAAAAAATGCACCTATCCACAGCTGACAATCTTAACCCTCCAATTGATATCTACTTGCACTGGGATATCCCAATGGCACTCCAAAAATTTCCATAAACGCCTACCTACACCACCCCCAAGATTGCATAACAGTTCCTCTGGGCATCACACTTTGCTGCAACGCTACCAGCAAAACAAACAACACGAGCAACCTTGGGGAAGAAATAGGCCTTGCCAAGGTAAAAATTAAACGCGGAAATGGCGGGCATTGATATCTACAGGGATAATCTGGCTATCTACAGGGAAACCAAGATACACTAAGGTAAATTATACATAGAATTACAGCACCATGCCTATCTGCCAAACAGTCTTCATCTCTTATTAGATTCTCTCCATAATAAGTATACCTTTACTTTTTAAAAGCTGTATAGAGGTAGGTGCTAGAGCAGGAGATATCTATACATGAGATCTCTACTTGACTAGCAGTGAGTTAGAGAAGGCTAGAAGCTGGCCCTGAGAATATGTAGATAATGCAGGCAGTGTTTTCTTGGTAGGCAATGGATGGTTCTGTAATTCTATGTATAATTTACCTTTAGTTTCCCTGTAGATAGCCAGACTATCCCTGTATCTATCCATGCCTGAAATGGCACAGGTGCTCGGAGAATATGGGCTTATTGGGATATCCATGGCTATATATGCCCCCCCGATGCCTGCCATAGAGGAGGAATGTATCCTCACTCCTCCCTAACCATCTTCACATCACAACGACTAACGACTCACCGTGAAGCTGTCCCGCTACCTCACCCTAACATCCGCCACCGTGGTCCTGGGAGCCTCCCTCTCCGAGTCACCCTCATTCCTCGCAACGGCCCGAACCAACCCCCCTCCCCCGGGACTATGGCGCGGCACCCGACTACCAAATCCACAAGTCCTGCAATGCAACCAAGCAACGATCCGCCGCGGGCTGCAAGACGCCATCATCCTCGCCAGCCACGCGCCGAGCTTCGGCAGCGACTCCGCCATGTACCGCAAATACCCCGGCAAGGCGGCACCAACAACGTGCCCGGGAACCTCGCACGGGTATGTAGTCGCTGGCCAGCGCCAACAAGGCAAATCACGCTATTCCGCTGCAAGGGCCCGGAGGGGAGCTGCGTGGCGACTGGTACATATTTGCCGGGGCAGTCTTCACGATGAAGCCCGATGCTAGCGAATGTAGACCATCCCGACCATTGGCGGCAGCTGGCAGCAACGCGACGGGCGAAACGGTCATCTGTCCGCTAACTTAAAGCTACACGTCGCGGCTCTTCCTCGAGGACTTTTGCACGCGCGGGTAAATATACGGTGTCCGGGTCGCCGCGCGAGACGATTTTCAGGCTGGACCTGTTGCATCGGCTGTACCGCATCACCATTCCGGCCATTGGGGAGGATCACGTCTGGCAGTTCGCGGACAGCTATGCGGACGTGAGGGAGCTGCTGGTGAATAACGCGACGATTGCGACGAGGGATGGGAATGGGCTGCAGTATTTTGCGGCGGAGGTGTAGGTGGTTGATGGTTTCCCCAAGCCTGACGATTGCCCTTGATGCGTCTCTGTAGAAAGGTGAGTTGATGAAATCGGCTCTTTTCTGCATTTTTCCGATTGGGTTGCTGATCGTTTCGCTTGTTCTGTTCTCAAGGAATGCCACACGCATGATGGAAGAAGTGCATTGTATGTACGTGAATCAACCCCGAGTCAACAGTGGGATATCGATGCCAGGAAGATGCATGGTAACAATGGCAATGTCAAAGGCAAACACAATGCAACGCTGTCGGATATCTCTTCCATCTCACCATCCTTCACAAGCAAAAGTAGAAGTTGATCAGCGAAGATCGTCCTCGCGTGGTCAGCCCAGTAATTTGTAAATAAAGGCTGTCTCCAGGGTGTGCTAAATACACCCGTACTTTGGCTAAATACACCCGAGAAAAAATGACTAGGCTGAAAAGAAAATAGCGTGTACACAGTTTTACATACAAAAATACTACTATTGCAATGTACACTCATGTGCC